>DWAN01000464.1:0-23819 GCA_018230445.1 Heliconius hewitsoni | reverse complement strand
ATATATATATATATATATATATATATATATATATATATATATATATATAGATATACGATATAGCTCCTGCCAAAAATATAGGCTATAATTTATTTCATAGGGTAAATAAATTTAAATATCTGATATGAAACTGCAGCAGCCTGTCTTATCCTTGAGAGGTATACTTTTAGCACCTTAGCAAATATATTTTTTGTTTTGGCGTAAAAAACCGAAAACGTATTGTGGAATCCTAACATCCCAGTTAAACTTTGAGATATGAATATGAGGCCTCAAGAAAAGTTTCTGATGACGCCATAAAATTAAAGGTCTTGAACACCTGATGTGAAGCTCCAGAATCTTGAAGGAAACTGGAATTGAAGTATTCATAAAAAATTAATTTAAAAAAATACAGATGTCGCCTATATGAACGAAAGACGAATGAGTGATGTTATTTCACTTAATATTTTTCTATAGATTTTTTACCTAATTCCAATAATTTCAATTAAACATTATAATTTATAAGGCATTGTGAGATCAATAACGAGGTGCAAGTATGAGAAAGTAATGTCATAAGTACTAAAAGAATTAATCGATGTTTTTCAAAGTCATTTATCATAAAAGAAAGTATGGTAGAGTTGGTAGAACCATAGATGTGCCTTAAAATTCTGAAAAAATATTATATTGTCTTTTTTCTATCAATGAATATTGTACATAGTAGAGTTTGTAGAGGGGTGCTATCACACCGTATTCTCTACTTCCCTTTTAATTTCAAGACATTCCGTGTTAATTGGCGAAACCAGAACAAAAAAATATGAATGTAGATTTGACAACTGCGTCATTATGGGGTCATGATTATAATTTTGTTAATTATATTATAAATAATTTTACACTTTATTGTACATTATTTGTATACACATCTCATTCCCTCGCATACAAAATCTTAGACGCGTATGACGTATTTATTTGGATACCTTTTCATATAATTAAATTTAAAATCATAAAGATTTTAAAGTTTCAACTCAAAAGTTTGAAATGTTTTCAAAAAATGGTTTTTACATTATCGTGGCATTTCAATATCGTCAAAGTATATGTTACTAGTATTGACAAATAATCTTATGGGACTTTCAAAAGCCAATAATAAATATAAAGCCAGTCCACGACTTTGACTGCAGTGCAGGGGAACAAAGTGTGACTGTGAATTTGACTGGTTGTGGGTTCGATCCCCACTCGAGGAAATTTAAAATTTATTTTCATTTCTTTGTTCTGATGTCGAGGCAAAGCGCGGCCTTGAGTTTCGTCACTCAACACGCAATGCCTCCAGAACTCGGCGGAAAGTGGCGAACGGAGTGTCTTAATACTTGTTTCCCTCTGCCTACCCTGCTGTGTGCGGGATACAGCGTGAAGCTGATTTATTTTATTTATTTTAAGTTTCTGCTAATGCTAAAATATAGTATTGTCATTGCGCTGCAAAAATTTCAGAATTTACAGCAAGAAGATTTTCTTACAGACCAAATAAAGTGATTTAAAAATTATCTTTGTAGACAAAGATTTTGTATTATATTATACATATACATAATTTATGTAAGCGCTAGAGGAGCACGAACAGAAAAGGCGGGCGCGTTAGTTTTAAAGAATTTAATTTTGCTATTCAACAGTTCTTTGACGCGCGTTTTAAAGAATCCTCTTGAACCTTCACTTATGTTGCAAGTCCCTGGCACTGCAATACGATGGACCTGTCACTCACACGGTAAAACTTAAACGTCAATGGAATATTTTGTAGTTGTTTTCTGTATAGATTTTTTTTTTGTTTTTTTGTGAAACTAAATAGATATACCAGTTATAATGTCAAAAATATATGTTATTAGTTAGAATATATGTCAAATATAGGTAAATAATATAATAAAACAATTTAACACTTTGCATTTATTTATTCGGTTTTGTTAAATAAATATATTTTATATTAATTTTAATGTTTGGACTAGACAAGGATATTTCTTTGGATTTGTTTAACGACGAAGATAGTATGCGGGGTAAGCGGACGCATAAGGGTAGGCAGAATAGGCAGCCAGAGGAGCGCTGTAGGCGGAGTAGGCCGAGTACGCTACAGGTGCGGAGTATGCTGCAGCAATTGGTGCAGAGTATGCCGCCGCGACTGGTGCTGATACTAGCACCTGGGGCTTTGCCGCGGCGATGGCCAAGAAGCAGATGAGGAAGAACTGTTGAATAGCAAAAATATAATATTTTTATTCACAAGATCTCTTGCAGTCCTCGTGGCGCAGGTGCACAAGGTTGTGGGTTCAATTCCCACTCAGGGGAATGAATTATTATTTATTAACATTTTCATTTCTTCACTCTGGTGGCAAATCGCGGAGTTGTGTTGGGCCACTAAATACGTAAGGCCTCAAAAATTCGACGGAAAACGGGAAACGGAATATCTTAGCAATAGGTCTCCTTTGCCTATCTTGCTATATGAAAGATGAATAAAAACTATTATAAAATATAAATATAATTTTATATAAATCATAGCTTACCAGTTTGAACATTTTGGTGATTGGTTTTCAAATGGATTAAAGTAAACGAGTGAAGACAATAAATGCGTATGATGGCCAGTACTGAAGTCAAGTCAATTTATACTTGTATATCTTTTACCTCCTTCACGAAATGACCTTGCGCGTCATGATCAGAATACTCAAAGCGTACTTAGCTAATTGTATTTTTTATCTTCACGCATTTGTCATTATGTGTAGAGCGTAGGCAAGGAGACTCCAATGATAAGTTTGCATTCAACCCATAGACCAATTAATTTTTAAATTTAGATGTTTTAATTTTTTTTTAAATTTAGATTGACAATACGTTTGTTATAAGAAACGAAGACTATTTTGATGAACGTTTTCAAAGTAACAGACCGAAACAAAAAAATACTACTGCCTTTGTAGCTTTTGTTGATATAAACAAACCGAATGATATATACGTAGTTTTAAAATCTGCAGAAATGACATTTCCTTTTATTATATAGATTTTAAATTGCTATTAGATGACTTTTATATATTGAAATACTATGAGATGAAAAAAAAAAGTTTATAAAGGTTTTTCACACATTTGGTGCACAATTATGGGGAGAGAAACAACTCAAAAACAGTATATATTTATTTCAAACAACTACAATTTCAAAAACTGTTCAGTGTTCTCAATTAAAAGTCAATTTTGTATTTTTTTACAATTTTGAACGGCATAAAAATGTATGAGGAAAAAAAACAAAAAAAAGATTTAGTAGGCTTACACTCTAAGCCAAGGATAACAAAATCCGTGTCAACAGCCTGGCGCTATAAACGTCCACTTTCCAAAAGAGGCAGAAATTTGAGAATGGAGAGCAAACTCGCTAATCGATTGAACTAGATAACGGTTTTCCATTAAAGCTCCAGTTTGTCCAGTAATGATGATATACGAAACGTTCTTTTTTTATGAATAAAGAACGTGTCATATAACATTTATAAATTTTGTGTTATGTTTAAAAACAAACTAATTATATTTATGTTAAAATTTATTAAATTATTTTCTAATTTCACCCGTTACGTAACTAAATTGTAAAAGAAATATGTTATATATTTTATATTACGTGTATTGTTCATTCAATTCAATGACACAATAAGTCAAAATACCTACTACAGAAAGTTGATTTTCTACTAACTTTACTAAGAGTTGACCTTATTACATACTAAAGTCAAATAGTATTGTCTATATTTTCAAATTAAATTATTTCCAGAGTTCTTTGTACTGACGATTTTCAATTGAATTTCACCTTGTGCTGGATCTTTCGATGAGAGAAAGCCTTATATGTTAATATTAGTTAGATAAAGGACATTTATAAATTACTTGGCCTTTTATTGCTAATTTAGGATTTGAAATGGATATTTAAAAATATATTAATATTTTTAAATAATCAAGGCCGTCGTGTCAAAGCGGCACAGCGTCTCACAGTAAATACTAGGGTTGTGGATTTGATTCCCACTCGGGGTAAAGATATATTTTTATTTCTTGGTAACAAGACAAAGTACGGTGGGGAACGTAACAGGTTCACTGTTTACTCTGTTTTCCCTTCGTATGCAGGATGGAGTGAAACTAAAAAATTAAAATTGCTTCACGTTGTATCCGGCGCACAGTTCCGTTTCTTTATTTTACGCCGGATTCTGGAGGCATAGCGTGTTGACTGTCCGAACTCAATGCTGCGTCTTGCCTTGACACCAAAGCGAAGAGTAAGTCTTATTATCATTTTTATTTAGCTTTTACCATTTTACCTTTTACATATAAATAATAAAAAATCTTATAGGACATATGATACATTTTAAGTAACTGACAGCAAGTACTGACAAATAGAAATCAATAAAACAATTTAATGGTACCGTTAGTCACTACAGTACACCATTGTGAAGTTTGGGAGCATTCTTGAATTTAATTGCAAGTCAGTCGGTACGCTCAAAGAATGCGTGTCATACTAACTATTCATTTTCAAGTTAACTTATACTTGATGTCAATTAGGAAACCACTATGAAGTACTTTTAGGAGCATTAGAAAAGATTATGAATATTAATAAACGATTTATTTTTATTTATTTATTATATATTCACGCTGTATCCTGCACATAGTAGGGTAGGCAGAGAGATCCTAGGAACCTAGTGTTGAGACAGTATAGCGTGATGGGAGGCGGATCTCAACTCGTTACAAGAGCGAAGAAATGAAAATGTTAAATATTTCAATCCCCCGGAGTATGAAGCAACCCTCAACCGTCGCGTTTACAGTTGCCCGAGCACGACGACACAGTGGTCTCGTAAAACAATGAAATTAAACATAATTATTATGAAGAACACTTCTTGGTTGAGCGCGCTAATCAGAGAAACTACTGGTTCGAACTGAAAACTTCTTTTGTGTTGTCTATTTATCATGGAAGCCTGTGTCATACACAACGAGTAGCTATTTCTGTTTGACCACGCGGGCGAAGCCTCAAACAGCTAGTTACTCTATAAAGAAGGTAACTGGACTATCATTATGGTTTTTATTTATTTTTACCTGCGTAAGAGAAGCGAAATATATCATAAGCAATGATAACTTTATGTTACTGAATATCTAATGGCAGTTGTATGTATACTATTTTTTTTTAAAAACGAATATAAATTTTGATCTAGCGGGATTTCAACCCGCACCTCTTGTACAGTCTACGTTGAAACTTTTTATGTTGTCTAAAAAAGTTTTTTCTTCCATAAATCTGGAATTACACTTTAAAAATGTTCAAAATAAGTCAGATAATTATTTTGACGTAGGCTTTACAGCAATATAATTTAATTAATGTAAAATTTTATGATTATAAAATTAAATATATATAAATTTAATTAAAAAAATATAAAATTAATTAAATAAATATAAATTTAATGAAATAAATATAAAAAAATTAAATAAATATAAATTATATAATTAAATAAATATAAATCAGAAATTACTGAATGCATTTAAAAATGTCATGCTTGCCCAGCTTGATTTAAATTTCATAATAATATTAATATTTCAATAATACAGGTGTACAATTAAAAAGTAAATATTTTGTTTAATTCATTTATTGATAGTTGTATCATCTTTTTTATTTCAATTTAGATTCCTGTAGTGCATTTAAAATCAATGTATCAACGACGAAGGTAGTACGCGGGATAAGCAGACGCGTAAGGGTACGCGGAGTAGGCGGCATAAGGAGCGCTGTAAGCTGAGTAGGCGGAGTACGCTACGGGTGCTGAGTAAGCTGCAGCGATAGGCGCAGAGTACGCGGCGGCTACAGGAGCTGACACTAGCACTTGAGGCTTGGCAGCGGCGAAAGCCAGGAAGCAGGCGAGGATCAACTGTAAAAATATATTTAATATTATAAACAATTCAGTAAAATTAAATAATATATTTATAGTTAAAGTATATTTTAATATCATAATTACTTACCAGCTTGAACATTTTGTTATTTTGTTTTGGATTAATTCGTTGTTAGCAAGTGAGCACAAGAAATGCGATTGATGTTCAGTGTTGAGCTTCAAGTCGTTTTATAGTTTTGTTTTAGCTTACCTTCTGTTATAAAACAGCCTTGCGGGACGTGTGCGGAATACTTAAGCTACGTAATTGAAATTATCATTAACTGAAATGTCATAAATGTAATAGTATTTTTATTGAGGCTTATAACGCCTCCATCGATTACCTCAAAAGAAATAAAAAATACTAATATAGATAAAATAAATAAATACTAAAATATATATATTTTCTATTAATAATTATTTATGATAAAATATCATCAGGTAAAATTGCTATTATTCCAACATAGTTTGTTTACAACAACAAATCTAGTTATATTCTAAGCTTCGAATAATAATAATTGATTATTAATAATTTATAATAAAGTAAAGTCAGGATTGTATGTACATTAATATTTACATTTTTTTTTAAATTTGTATATTCATTAATATTTAACTGTACTTCAAATATTTATTTTTAGATAACCTGGTTAAGTTATGATTTAAGCTATACATGAAACAATATATTATATATTTTTTTATTTGAATTGCATTAATGGATTTTATAAAGTAAAGTCAGTTTATTTTATATATTACTAAAATTTTGAGTTATTATCTTTTTTTTAAAAATAGATTAGGCCTAATGTAATAGTTTAATGCTACATTGCTGCGACAGAACTTGAATATGGGCTGGACAAATTTATTTTAATAAATCATTAAGTAAAAATTATTACAACATGCTAAGTATGAATAAATAAATATTACAAATTTTTATATTCAAACCAATTTACAAAATATAAATGTACAGAGGTATGTATGTATTTTATCATCTCTACAAATATATAAAAATCTATAAATTAAAGAAAATGACATTTTTGTTAATCTTAAAATATACTTATTTAGAAAGTATAAAAATTTTAACGCAGGGGGAAATTAGAAACATATTTGGTTTTAATGTATGGAAGAGGGAAAGTTTTATAACATCTTAAACAGACAATTATTAATATTAATAATATTTTAGAAATTATTATTAAGTTATAAAACAGTTATATTCATCCAAGGAAAGTAAAAACATATTCTATTTAGAGATTTGAGTTCATTTTAGTATCACACCACATTTCAACTTAAAGCCTTCAAAAGATTTGTGTAAGATCATAATATGCTTAGGTATGTAAAATTAAATGTAAAATGTAAAATTTCAATTCCCACAGTGGAATCTTAAAGTTGAAACATTAAAAATAGCTTAGTTTTTGTATTACTTTTCAGAGCACAGATTAGCACAGTTAGCTAAATGTTTATCTAATTCTAAATATATATATTATAATATATTGGATAAAACCACTAACAAAATAGTGTCTTTACACATAATTAATTTAAAAAAATAATTTAGATTGATTTTATTTTTTGTCCCGATGTATCCCGTAAATAGCAGGGTAGGCAGAGGTTAGGTTAGTAGAGGTGTGTAAATTAGTTCAAGTTACAGTTTTAAATATTCGTTTTTATGTTCATTTACAAATAATTAAAATAATACTCTGTTTCTTTAAAAATAACTAGACCGGTCAAAATGAAATTTTTCATTTGTAAACACAGTCTGTGTTTATCTTCACCACTTCAAATGAAACACAGTTTTAACTTCTCTATAAAAGCAAAAAAATTAAGTGTTTTTTTTAACCCACAACCAGTCGGTTTTACAGTCACACTCTGTGCCACTGCACCACGACTGGCCTCATTCTTTAATCATTATGAGTATGACTTTGAAATATTTTAGTAAAAGGAGCGCAGTCACTTCCATCCTGTATAAGTAAGATATAAATAAATAAATAATAACCGGCCAATAGCGAGTCGGGCTCTCTTATGAAGGGTCTAGTCGAAAAGGAATCTTAGGAATCTCCAAATCATTTAGAAGGATCTATCTTATGATTCTCACACGACATACTCTTTTCAAAATTTTACTACATCACTGAATAGCGGTTTATGTATTTTAATACATACTATCTTTACATATTATCTAGAGGTCAGTCGTGGCGCAGCGGCACAAATTGTGACTCCAAAACCGACTGGTTGTGGGTTTGATCCCGACTTGAGGATATGAAATATTTATTTAAATTTATATTTAAATATATATGATTTTTGTAAAGATAATGTTGAATGTTAAATTCACACCTTAGATCAGCCAACACGAACAGGACACAGCAGGAAAATGCTGATAAGATAGCACATGTAACGCTGTAAGTACCAAGTGACACAATTTTTATTATATTACAAAATACTGGTGGTATTGAGTGCAAAGAAAGAGTAAATATTTCATCAATCATTTATTTATTTCAGTTTAAAATATTTACGTATTGATACCATTTTCAGTCAGTAGTTGAGCTTTCGGTTCCTTAGTTAAATCAACGACGAAGGTAGTACGCGGGATAAGCAGACGCGTAAGGGTACGCGGAGTAGGCGGCATAAGGAGCGCTGTAAGCTGAGTAGGCGGAGTACGCTACGGGTGCTGAGTAAGCTGCAGCGATAGGCGCAGAGTACGCGGCGGCTACAGGAGCTGACACTAGCACTTGAGGCTTGGCAGCGGCGAAAGCCAGGAAGCAGGCGAGGATCAACTGTAAAAATATATTTAATATTATAATCAATTTAGGAAAATTAAATAAAATACTTATAGTTAAAATATATTTCATGATGTTGCTGGACAAAAGTCATTTTAATATATAATTACTTACCAGCTTGAACATTTTGTTATTTTGTTTTTGATTAATTTGTTGTTAGCAAGTGAGCACAAGAAATGCGTTTGATGTTCAGTGTTGGGCTTCAAGTCGTTTTATAGTTTTGCTTTGGTTTACCTTCTGTTAGGAAACAACCTTGCGGGACGTGTGCGGAATATAAAGCCACGGAATTGAAACTATCATTAACAAAAATCTTATAAACGTTTTTGCTACAGTTGTTATAAACGTGGCTTTAAGTTAGCTATTTTTATTGAGGCTAAATTTATGTAACTATGCAAATATATACAAAATAAATAAATAATAATATAGAATATTTTAAATTTATTTTTATGATATTTTACATGTTATCGCTTATTACATCATTTGCAACTACGACAACGAATCTAGTTAAATCCTAAGATTCGATTAATTGAAGAAAAATCAGCTTTACGCTGTATCACACACACAGTAGGGTAGGCAGAGGAAACCTTGTGTTCAGACATGATATTTTTCTTTTAATATATAAATGTCAGGATTGTCTACGGTATAATTTTTTTTACAGTATATTTTTGAGGTGTATTCCAAATATTAGTTTAAGTTGGTTATATTTATCGGATGTTCTGAAAAAAATATTTTATTAAAAGTATGTTTCTAAATATTAACAAAAATGCCATAGTTCTGTGATTTATATATTTTTTTATGTTTTTGATGATGATAAAACACATATATTATTATTAGTAATATCATATATGTGTATTTTATCAATATCTATATTTTCTAAATTGGTTTAAATATTAAAATTAATTGTCACTATGTGGCACACTTGTTGCCACGACTGGTGCAGGGGCACTAAGTGTGCCTGTAAACCGATTATTGGTTGTGGATTTGCTCCCCAATCCAGGAAAGGACATATTTATTTAAATTTATATTTTCATTTATTTCCTCTGTCGAGGCAAAGCGCGGCGTTGAGTTTCGTCACTCAACACGCAATGCCTCCAGAATTCATGTGGGGAACGGAGTGTCTTATCACTAGGTTGCCTCTGCCTACCCTGCTGTATGCGAGATACAGCATGAAGCTGACTTATTTAGTAAACGCATAAAAAATTGAACGTAGATGGAAATGAGAAACATATTTAGTTTTGACGTATCGAAGTAAGACACTCAAGCAAATACTATAGGAAATGTTGTTTACCTAAAAGAAATTTAAAAAATATTCTATTTAAAGATTTGCGTTTAATAATTTTTCTACTTTTGAGCCTTCAAAATATGTGTGTAATCTAAAATTCCTATTCTTGCAGGAGAATGTATAAATTAAAATATTAATAACAGCTTTGTTTTTGTACTACTTTTTAGAGCACAGATAACCACAGTTGGCTAACTGTGTATCTAATTCTATATGTATATATTATAATATGTCGGATAAAGCCTAAACATGAATAAAATCGCTAACAAAGTATAGGTACGTGTAGTGTGCTATCCATAAGTGTAGTATCCTGTATACTTAATTGATTTAAAAAAAATAGATTAATCGATTAAAGTTTTTTTTTTCATTTGTAAAGTCATTAAATCTAAGCAATAAGTATAATTAGTGTTTAAACACGATGTAGAATTATAAATCATAATGGACTAGCTCTAGCTTCTATCTATAAAAAAGTAAGGAATTGCTTATCATGGATGGCTTATTCAATTTAATACCAACCAACTAATGTTGTCATAATAATTATCAATACTTGTCCAGACCAAGTTGGACTCCCCTATGAAGGAATCTGTATCAAACAAAATTGAAGCTTGTGGCACGTGGAAAATTGGCAGTGTGACTGTAGTTGCCATTTTTTTAAAATAAAATATTTTATTGATATAGTTTTTCTTAAGCATCTGAAAGTGTATATTACACCAACCAGATGCATTAGCCAATTCACGGTCTGTACTAGGATAGCTTTACAATTATCTCTACTCAACAAACTTTGTAAGACTATTAAAAGTAAAAAGTTGAAAGGTGCGTTATTGAACTATCACAGATCTAGCGCCGTCCTAGCGCAGACCCAACAGTCACGCTGAATTTGCCATGTTTCTTCAAGAGTCCGATTTTATCAAAAAAAATCATAAATTCCCATATAAATGCTGAATCACTGAAAATTAGTTTGCCTCAAATCGACATTGGACGATTATGGTTTGTTTGGTCTTAGAAAGTGTGTTATTTTATAACTTATATGTATTCTTCTATTGTATAATATAGTCTGTTTTTTACCGTACGATCTCCTTCGTGTGTTTTCTATACAACGTGATATTGGCGAAGTGATTGGTGCTTTTGATACTAGCACACTCGAAACGTCATTAAGAATTAAACTGAACGATTGTATCATTTCATCCAGAATTCATTGGTATGCCAACATTATAAAAATGTGCAAATTTTGTCCGAAAAAAATATTTAGGCGACATTTTTTAAAATTGAATTATAAAATTTTATATTGGAAATGCTAATTAAAAATTCCTTTAATGAAAATATTTTTTGCTACTTACAATATATAATACAAATACTATTTTTGCTCTAATGAATTTAAAATATAATGTATTATTTATTTATTACTTGTTATATATTTATTTGCTGATGTTATTTTTTTGTCATTATAATTTCTTTGTGTTTGTAAATTCAGTTTTACAATAGATCATCTATACCTCTAGGTATATGATTTTTGTGAAGATAATGTTGAATGTTAAATTCACACCTTAGATCAGCCAACACGAACAGGACACAGCAGAAAAATGCTGATAAGATAGCAGATGTACCGCTGTAAGTACCAAGTGACATAATTTTTATTATATTACAAAATACTGGTGGCATTGAGTGCAAAGAAAGAGTAAATATTTCATCAATAATTTATTTATTTCAGTTTAAAATATTTACGTATTGATACCATTTTCAGTCAGTAGTTGAGCTTTCGGTTCCTTAGTTAAATCAACGACGAAGGTAGTACGCGGGATAAGCAGACGCGTAAGGGTACGCGGAGTAGGCGGCATAAGGAGCGCTGTAAGCTGAGTAGGCGGAGTACGCTACGGGTGCTGAGTAAGCTGCAGCGATAGGCGCAGAGTACGCGGCGGCTACAGGAGCTGACACTAGCACTTGAGGCTTGGCAGCGGCAAAAGCCAGGAAACAGGCGAGGATCAACTGTAAAAATATATTTAATATTATAATCAATTTAGAAAAATTTAATAATATACTTATAGTTAAAATATATTTCATGATGTTGCTAGACAAAATACATTTTAATATATAATTACTTACCAGCTTGAACATTTTATTGTTTTGATTACTGTGTTGTTAGCAAGTAAGCACAAGAAATGCGTTTGATGTTCAGTGTTGGGCTTCAAGTCGTTTTATAGTTTTGCTTTGGTTTACCTTCTGTTAGGAAACAGCCTTGCGACGCGTGTGTAGAATTAAAATCGTAGTAGAATGTATAAAAATATTACAAGTGTATTTAAAACGTATGTGTAGAACATTTATTTGTGTTCTTAATATTTTAAATTATTTCTTATATTATGACCTTTTTTATATAACTCTATTTAAACAAGAATTTTTGGGTTGATTTCCAGGAAACATCTATATCATTTTATATCTACGTATTGCGAATCGGAAGAATAAATAATATACTGGTACACCCGCTAGTACTACCAGTGAAGACACTGCGCTTAAAGAATTACGGCGTGATCCGATTACATCTACAAAGTTTACTTTCTAACTTACTTAAATTTAAGTTATTACATATTTTAACGTGGCGGGACTCGAACCCGCGCCTCCTGGAAACCGCTCTGACCACTAAGCAATATGTTCTCATAAAGCTACGTCGAAATTTTTATACGCTTGTTACAACTTATTATGTTATGTTATCATCTCTAGAGGGTGATTTTTACAAATTTTAGCTACCCAAAGATAATTAGTAAGAATTATCCAATGGATTTCCAAGTTACAGCTACATTGTTATTCAGTTAATGTATTATTTTTTACATAATATACAAGTTAATATTGACAAGTACAACGACATAACTAAACTGTAAGAATCATCAGCCTACTACTGAAAAACTTGATACAATTAGTTTTCTATAAGTTTCTAAAATATTTAAAAGATTTTCCCTTATTCCTAATCGGTTAGGAATTGGATCTTCTATCATCAGCTCAGTAATGTCATCGGATAACTACGAGAAGCAAATATATGGTTATAATAAGGAATTATATGAAGCACATAGTACGTGAGGCCTGTCGTGGCGCAGGAGCACAAAGTTAACGCAAAGTGTCCACTCGAGGATATGAAATATTTAACATTTGCATTTCTTCGCTCTTGTGTCGAGACAAAGTGAGGCGTTAAGTTCCGCCACTCAACATTCAATGCCTCGAGAAGTCTGCGAAAAATGTGGGACGGGATGTTTTAATATTAAGTTCGCTCTGCCTTTACTATCTGAAATTCGAGTTTTCATTGATTTCCATTGGTTTCATCAACGGACTCTGACTTGGTGGTAATGGAAGCAATAAGAAAGTACGTACGTCTCTCAAACAACAAAAATATTTTGTGAAATCTATCTGTAACTATGAAAAAAATATCAAATATACAGAGATGCCATTATTAATTTATAAAGCAGAGAACACCGTTTTAACTACTCTATAAAAGCCTACTCTATAAAACTGTATGGGACCCATTTTGACCTTTTACTCAAAATTTTACAATTAAAATTATCACCAAACTATTTCGCTGGGTTCACTGTGTCGTCCAGCTAAAAAAAAATTTATTTATTTTAAGAATATCCTGTACCATTTATTTTACATACACATGTATGTACGTACTCAAAATAATTAAGTATTTGCTTTAGAATCTTATAATAAAAAAGTATTTAAAAAAATTGTTTCGCAATTCGCTTTTCTATCCTTGTCATGCAAGAACCAGATTAAGCAGTATATAGTATAGTAGCAGAGTGACTATTATACTTTCAAGTAACAAAAATCTCGTACATAATCCTTATTTGGGTTTTACTTATCCTTGACCTTATATTGTTCTCACTGTGGTCCGGCGAGGTTGTGCGTGACAATATTTACAAATTAGTTCCATAAGGATATCCATCTATTTATCCGGTAACTCATACATCATAGTTTCTATATAAATAGAGAAAAAAATCAATAGATGTTATCATTGTGTTTTGATTTCTTCGACGCCTACGTTCCTAATCTCACCATCACCAAAATGTTCAAATTCGTGAGTATTGATAAAAAAATATATAAATCAGCTTCACGCTGTATCCCGCACACAGCAGGGTAGGCAGAGGTTAAAACACTCCTTTCAACGCCGCATTTGCCTCGACATCAGAGTGAAGAAATTAAAATATAAATTTAAATAAATATTTATTTTCTTTGAGTGGTAGTTGAACCCACAACCAGTTGTTGATAATCTCGATAGTAATTTGATTTTGGAAAATTATTGTCTCATAAGCTTCACGTTGTGTCCCGCATATAGAAAACCTTCTAGTGGGCAGATGGAACTAAGTGTTAAAACACAGTGTTAAAACGTCTTAAAAATTGTAATATCTATAATAATATCTTTAAATATCTAATAGCTGTTCCTTGGTGTTTGTTTAACTATAAATATTATTTTCAGGTATTGTTCGTCGCTCTTTTGGCTTTTGCTGCAGCTAAGCCTTTAGTAGTGGAATATCCAGTATCATCGATAGCATCGGTGGCCTACTCATCTCCCGTGGCTGTAGACTACGCATCCCCATACTACTACCCCGGTTACGCCACCGCCTACGATTACACTGCGTACTCTTACCCCTACAACTACTTTGTGCGTTAAGATTTTTGTAATGTAATAATACATACCAAATATATTTATTCCCACCTATGCCGTGTTTTTAATGCTTTTTTTTTCATTGAATTTCAAAAAATATTTACGTATAGATCGGATACATAAGTTGAAAAATAGTTTCCATTTTACTTTTTAGACATTTAGATTTTTCAAAATAAACTTCAAATAATTAAACCTTTAAACCAAGGTAGCTTGTGAAAATATATTATAATAAACATCTTGCAATGGGTATATGGGTCCATAAAGCCAGAGTATGTATCTAATGAGTATGTATCTAAGTACTATTATATATAAATAAGTTTGATTTATTGTATCTGGTTACTGTATTCATATATTTTTGGGCAATAAATAAAAACACTTTTATAGCCAGACTTGCCCGCCAAGGGTTTCGTACCAATTTCAAGATTGTAGGTCAACGGGAAATACTTCTAAAAAAAAATAATAAATTTAAATTTTGGATATTTTTAAACATTTTTAAAGTGTTATTCCACGCTTAGGAAAGAAAAATACTTATTTAAAAAACGTATAAAAAATAAATTTAGGATTTTTTGTATTTTGTAGCATTTTGTATGAAATAAATTATAATTGAAAGTTAGTAATATTTTAATTTTTTGGATTTATTCCTTTATTATTATTGCCAAGTTTAATAATTGTAAGTGTACGGGAAATACTCTATAGCCTTTCACAGATCATTAGTATATCATACTACGTAAAGACATTGGAATCATCAGGGGCCCCTCGTGACTCCAATGTCTTTACGTAGTATATATTCAAATGGTTCGGGTTGATACTAGGATGCACCAGCTCAGAGATGAGAACAGTACTCCTTATGAGGTTGAACCTAGGCCCTATACAGGGCCAATCGGTGTTTCGGCGTAAAGTACCGTATAGCCCTGCTAATGACCCCCAGTTTTATCAGACAGACAGTCAGTCACTTGAAATATTAGTGCCCATTATGCTGATACAGGACGCGATTGTAAGGGGACAGCACAGTTGTGTACTGTCAGTATTTGGGGGCGCCAGCTACTTTCATTCCTGACCTACCTGCTTGACCTTGAGATATTTGATTACGCGGAGAATAAATTTACCAAATTTTTGTTAGCAGGCGTATGCACTCATTTTGTATGAAATTAACTTCAAATATAAGGCTACTACTAACTACAATCGTGGCGCAGGACCACAAAGTGTGACTGCAAAATCGACTGGTTGTAAGACGAATAACAAAGTTATCCTACAAAAATTCCGTTTTTTCCTTTTGAATGAAGTACGGAACTCTAAAAGTATGCCCAATTAATTTTGAAAATATTGTAATTCATATTAGTGTAGAGTTTTTTTAACACATTTTCATGTAATACTTGCCCAAGTTACCGTACCGTAACTTTTAAGGGTTCCGTTGTTTCGTTCGGTTATTATGTTTGTATTAAGTAAGTTACAGTAAACAAATTTCATAATAGAGTGGAAACCGCTTAATGTCGAACAAATAAGCTTCCAAAACAAGTAAATCGTATGCTAACGTTATTTAAATTATAATATAATTTATATCCACACATTTACTCGAAGCCTGTCGTGACGCAAGTTGTGGGTTCAATTTCCACTCGAGAAACGAGATATTTATTTAAATGTATATTTTCGTTTTGTTCGCTCTGATGTCAAAGCAAAGCGCCGCGTTGAGTTTCGTCACTCAACACGCAATGCCTCCAAAATTCGGCGGAAAGTGGGAAACGCAGTGTTTTAACACTAAGTTCCCTCTGCCTATCCTGCTGTGCGCAGATGGAGTATAGAGTGAAGACCCACTTTTGACCAAATTATGGAACCACAGTGGCGTAACTCAACGCTGCGCTTTGTCGACACTAGAGCAGGAAAATGAAAATATAAATTTACATAACTATTGTGAGAATGAAGAAGAACGTGCTCAGTTGGTTTGGATGAAAGAATGGCACCGAACGAATGAGATTTGAAAGAATGGTAAAAAAAATTATGATGGAAAAATGAGCGGTAAGAGAGGTAGGGGGAGACCTCGGTTGATTTTCGAAAACACAGTATCAAAGATACTGGAGGAAGGTCATGTAAAAGGCATGAGGACCACCGGAGGGCATGTATGAAGAGGTTAATGACAGTGGACGAGGTGAAAGAGGTATGTAGAGACCGTAGCGTTTGGTGCTCTGTTCTATCTGACTACCCCGCTAGGGTTTAAGCGTGAAGCTAGTTATAGCTAGTTATAGTTATAGGTAAATAATTAATTATTTGATACCCACAACCAGTCGCACTTACAGTCACCACTGGCCTCAAGATTAATATGTGTACAATTATTAATAATATACAGGTTATTCCACAACTTCATTTTAAATCACAAATATTTTTCAAGAAATATATAATACTTCTTTGTTTACTTTTTCGTTAATAGTGCTAGACGTGCTGAGTCGTATCACACGAGTCACGTGCCATTTGTCACGTGAAATCTATCACCTTCATTTATTTCAATATTTGTGTGAGTGTGGAAATGAATGTGAGTTCGCAAATTGGATATTTTTTTGTATGTTCATGTGTTATTGAAACATTTTCTAATTTATGAAAAAATCGGGTATCTTATAGCATTCATTTCGATCTAACTCACAGTGCCACCTGCTGTCAAATCCCTCGAGTAGGGACTTAGAATGTACTATGGATCACATATAACCTTTAGCTATTTACATTGAACCAGCATCAATGTACACAACATCGTTCAGCGTTCTATAAAATGCACTTATTGTCTTTAAGAAAGTACTGTAAAAACTAGTTAGTATACGATAGATACTATTATAGAATAAATAAAAATATCTTAGCCAGATTATTGATTAGATAATTTAATATTCAAAACAAAACATTAAATCACGTTACGATAGAGTTTCACGCTGTATCCCGCACATAGCAAGGTAGGTAGAGAACCTGGGAACCTAGTGTTCGTGACACTCCGTAATCACTTCCGTTTCCCATTTTCCCCGGGATGTAACTGCGACCTGAACTCACTGATTTTCGATTATTAGGCATTTCCCGCTTATATATATTTTTTCAGCTTCCCGCTGTATCCCGCATATAGTGGATGGCAGATAGAACCTAGTGTTAACTTGCTCCGTTCCCCACTTAATACATAAACCCGAAATTTTCGAGGCATTGCGTGTTGTATGGTGGAACTCGACACCACTATTTGACTTTTTATCAAAACAAAAAAATAAAAATATTAATGAATAATAATTGATTCACTCGAGTGGGAATTGAATCCGGAACCATCGCGTTTACACGTTTATGCCTCTGCTCCACGATAGCCTCAATATTTATTGAGGCATTGGATTGTCTAAATGAGTAGTAAATTATATTTATAATAATTATACAAAGGAAAACGATAAAAATGTTTAATTTCAAATTAAATTCAATTTTCACAATTCTTGAAGAACTACTAAAGCTTCATGGAAGTTTACACGCGTCCCTCTCAAACTAGTTGCGTCAGTGTTGTGGTTTGTACTTTGTATTGATTGACTAAAAGAACATATTGTATATTATTATATAAAGAGAAAATTAGCTTATATAAAGTATAAAAGCTGGTCAAGTGCGAGTTGGACTGGGCGAGTCCAACTCGCACTTGACCAGCCAAGGCCAACCAAGGCCGATTGGTACCGGTTCCGTACCAATTTCAAGATATGTCATCAGGAAGTATAACTTATAAAACTTAATGTTGTGAAGGTATACACTAATTCTGTATGAAATGAACCATAATTATAAGTTAGTAATAGTTTTTATCTGTAATATAAATGCAAGTTTCCATTTTTTTGGATATTCCATTTATTTATATTGTTAACTTCTAACTTCTTACCAAATTTTTTTATTGTACGTCTACGGGAAACACCCTAACGCCTTGTTCGCACGGGAGTTACGCCTTGCGGTAAAACGCGGCGTGAGTGCTTTTATAACGCGTACATTTTTCTTGTTCATACGAGCGCTCTTAAGTAACTTTTTGCCATCTTTATTTTTGTTGAAAGTTATTAAATATTTAGTTATACATTATATATTGAAAATAAAAGGGAAAAATATTCGGTCAGGAGACATCTGAGGAGGAGGTGGCCCGATTCACAAGTGGGGACCTCACTTGAGCTATAATAGTTGTATAACTAATGGCGAAATTTACCTTTGTATTTTAATGATATTTTGTAGCAATTTTTACACGTAACAATTCCGAACCATTTCTTAAACAGTTGATTTAGGGTGATGAAAAATGGGTGACGTACGATAAGAATGTTCGAAGAAAGATCATGGTCGAAGCATGGTTGTCCATACCCAACAGACCGTGACAAAGCCCGGCCTGACTCGGAACTAAGTGATGCTATGTGCATGATGGGTTTCTAAAGGAATCGTTCACTATTTAGAGCTTTTTCCATCGGGTAAAACTATCGATTCTGACCTCTACAGTCAGCAACTGATGAGGTTAAAGATTAAAGATATTGAGAAAAACCAAAAAAGAAAGGGCGTGGTGCATGAAAGCCTCGCAGTAAAAATTGAAAGAGAATGGCTGGGATGTGTTGATGTATTCTCCGTATAGCCCTGGGGCTTGCTCCATCAGATTTCGACCTACTTTTGTCATTTCAAAGCCCTTTGGATAGCATAAAGCTAACCTCATAAGAACACTGTGAACACTACCTGTCTGATTTTTTAAATAATAATCTCAAAATGTCTATAAGAATAGGATCATGACACTACCCATAAAATGGCAAACAGTCATCGATTAAAACGGTACATACATGTTATAAATATATTTAAAAATATACCTAAAAAATATATTTTTCTTTGTATGAACTTTTGCCCCGACTTTATAAAAAGACAACAAGCGAAATTAATTTAAATAAACAAAAAGATAATTCTTAAAAATATTATTGGAATAATGTGGTGACGAATTAAAATTTTGAATAAAGAAATGGTAGAGACTCCATTTCTATAATGAGCATTTCGGGATCTATATGCAACGACGCTTTGGATGTACTGAATGTAACTAAAAATCAGCTTTACGCTGAATCCTGCTCACAGCAAGGTACAAAAGAAATGAAAATATAAATGTAAATAAATGTTTTATCTCCTCTAGTGAGGATCGAACTAACAACCAGTCAACTTTACAGTCACACTTTTTGTCCATGCGCCAAGACTGACCTCTATGACTGATACTAAATCACTCTAAACTAAATGTAACGCTAGCGGTTTTTTAGCTCTCGTGCGAATGATAATGATAGTAATAACTTTTATATGTTGACGAAATATATCGTTGTTTTATGAAAAGAAGTTTGTCTAAAATATTGTTTATTATTTAATTTTTTGGATTTTTTCCTTTATTTATTAAATTCTCCCTCCGACCAAATTATATAACCAAAGGTCCATAGGAGTACCCTTTTTTTCCTTATACGATATGTGGAGGAACGGAGGAACCTTTGTATCATTTTCGTAATAATAGAGATTACTCACAGCAAAAATAAATACGTAATGTGAATTACAAAACATTTGAGCAAAAGGTCTTTACACGAACGTTATGTGAAATCATGTCAGTAGAAATATGATTTTAGATATGTGTTTTTAAATATTATATAATATCTATACTAAATATTCATGTACTTTAATTGGTTAAAACAAGTTAATCCTAAACAAAGTAAAAGTCAAATTACGCACATATAGTTCGGTAAAAACAAGTCAACAACTACTTGAAAACTAATGACCACGTGTAGACTGTAGATTCCATTTCCCATACAAAAGATTAACCTTGAAACAAATTCTTTGTCTCGATTTACATACAAAAGATATGAAATACGCGTTATATATGCGACCCAAACATACCTTTAAGGTTTTAATTATATGATTTATTACGAAAACTACTCTATAATGTATACAGAAATTATAAATATTAAAGGAAAACTTTCACGAAATCATCATATTAGAGGTAGGTACCTAAAAGTTGAATGAAGAATTCTAAATAATTGTACCTATGAATCTTATGGTATTCATGAATGAGATCAAAGATTTCAATAAAGTGTACTGTTGGTTCTTAGTAAACTGTAGTGGTTGTTTTGTTTCGAAGTAAAAAAATCAATTTTTATAGATACCCTTCTACCAATTTTAAAAATTTTCGCCAATTTTAAACTCATTCGGTGTTGGTTGACAGAATCCAATATTCAATGCATCAAATGGAAATGTAGAAAGAACAAAACAAAATGAATGAATAAAAGTGAAAAATAACGCAATTTTCATTTAAAGAGAATATTTGGGAGTATTATATAATAGAATTTGGGCGTTACAGTCGCAAGTGACATGTATGTCCCGTGCAGACGATGACGACATCTCCTGCCCTTTGTTATTACGTAAACACCTGCTAGTGATATGAAATGTATTTTTGAATGATATTGATTTTGTGATTTCGTGTTTAAATATACTTTTTTTTTTGTTTTGGTTAAATTTTCAACAAACAACAAATATGAGTTTGTAATGATTTTCTCTATGAAATATCTATAAATTTTTAATTTTAGGATTTTTACCTTTATTTGTATTGTAAAATCTTACTTCGCCCTAAATTTTTTAACTGTAGGTCTACCAGAAGTACACTACAGGTTCTGGTTACGCGGCGATTTGGTCAAAGTGATTCAAAAACGATATATAAAGACTCATCATATCTTTTGAATGCTTTGTATTAGAAGCTTAATTTCTGAGCTCCATGGAAAGGTATACCTGAATATCTGAAGTACCTTGATACCTCAACGCGATTTTAAGTAAACTGATCTAAACAGACGGACAGCAAAGTGACGGTATGAGGGTTCCGTTTTTTTTCAGAACCGTACAGAACCCTAAAAATAGATTATTTTTTAGTTTGGTTTTGGTCTACTAAAGAATTAAAAATTTAATAAAATTAAATCAGCTTCACGCTTTATCCCGCATACAGCAGGGTAGGCTGAGAGAATCTAGTGTTAACACTCTCTGTTCCCCACTTTCCACCGAATTTTTTGAGGCATTCGTTGCATGTTGAGTGGCGGAACTTAACGAGCTTTTCCCTTGGTGACAGAGCGAAGAAATGTAAATATTAATAAATCATAATTCATTCCCTCGAGTGGGGGATGGAACCCACAACCGTCGCGTTACAATTACACAATTGTGCCCCTGCGCCATGACGGCCTCTATTTTACTGTTGTGCAATGTAAGTGTTTTGGGGATTGATTTTGCTGGCTAAAATTGTCGTATTTAATAGATTTTTTTTTAGTTATTTCACATTTACCTACGTAAATCGTAACTGTGCGCACACTGCAAATGTAATTTTAAAAAGAACATAGATTTAGTTCCGGGTTAAAACACACATATCTCTATCTATCATTGATAAACTGCAAGCACTACGTGGACACCTGAAAGCTTGTCAACTGTCAACTTACATTGAAGAATCCTAAATCTTGAAATCTTGGTCGATTTTATAATCATACAATCTCGAGATTTTTTTCTAATAATATCCCGCATATAGCAGAATTGGAAAGGAAATCTAGTGTTAAGATACTGCTTTCCCTACTTTTCGCGCAATTTTTGAGGCATCGCGTTTTGAGTGGACTCAACATCACTCTTTGCCTGATTATCAAAGCGAAGAAATATTAATAAATTTTAATTTATTTCCCCGAGTGGGAACTGAACCCACAACCATTGATTTTAGTCACATGCTTGTAAAGTGAATTTAAGTAGTCACAGGTGCCCAATAATCCTGTAAAGAAATCAAACACCTCGAGACTTTTACAGAACTTATATTTCTTCCAGAGCAAAATACCATTAAGCTTGTACAATGTCTATCTTAAATTCTAATACAATATGTTATTCTAGAGGACCTCTTTCTTCTTCCGCTCCAAGTCCAAAAATATATCTCGAATTTTGCGACCACATAAAGCGTCATTTGTAATAATGTCCTCTGGTGATAATTCTATTAACTTATTTTAATCATTTCAAAAACATCTTTTTATTAAACAAAGAGGTTGATTTACATTTATATAATAAATTATTGCGAATATTAAAACTTATACAATATAAAATCATTACAATCCAATGTTTAGATTCTATTCTACTTAATTTCATTATTTTGGAATTAAAATTTAAAGTCAAGATAAATCTTGGGTACCACATTTTAGTTGCAGTACCTCCATTGCATATAAATTAGGATTAATGAAAAACTTTGTTAAGGCTCTCAACAATGATGAACCAGCCTCCAAATACTTGTGACATAAATTTTCATATCTAAGCGACACCAAAATAAAAGATGAGATTTCCTCCTTACATCACTCGAATTCGAGAGTGATGTAAGGACTAAAATTTTGATTCGATTTTACACAGCATCGAAAAATAAGCATTAGAATTATTTAAAGCAGTGGGTTATGGTTTTTTGGATAATATGAGATGTGACAATTACAACAAGCTTGTGAAGAATGTACTACAAAAGTATTTGCTACAATATGTCTCAAAAAATCACTTTTTTCACTCTTATCTCGATTTTTTTCTTCTTAATTGCGGTGATAGTATTAATGAATATGGTGAACGATTTCACCAAAACATATCGACAATGGAAAATAGATACAGCGGCCGATGGAATACGTCAATGTGAGCGAACTACTGCTGGAACTAGACTAAATTATACCTGAAACTGATTTCAAAAAAACAAACAAAAAAAAAGAGAAATTCTTGACTAAATAATGTGAAATACTCCGGAAATATTTAAAAATACTCAAATTCATGTAAAAAGTATAAAAAATTAATGAACATATCTAATTTTATAAATAAATGATTTATATTCTATGAAATTTTACTCTTAAGTCTTATTTTTTCATATTAGCAATACTTTTTAAATAGGAGCCAACTTTAAAATTTAGTTTATATTTTCGTATTCAGTGACCCCAAATTAGTCAAATAATAAAGCATTTATTTTAAAGGCAAACAAAAAAATCATTTTTGTAGACCAGTGTTATTTAAGGCATTTAAAATCTATTACAATTTTATTATATGTTCAGATCCAAAAAAATAGTAGAGGTCACTTTTGATTATTGCGCAAATATGCGAAAAATGCGTATTGATTAAAGTTGTTTTAGATGTCTATTATTTTTTAATTTTTTTTTGACTATTTATTTAAATTGACTAGACTGATTTGTTACATTAAATTAAAATATAAAATCAAATAAATCAAAATGAATCAGCTTCACGCTGTATCCCGCACAATGCAGGGTGGGCAGAGGGAA
>DWAN01000463.1:0-23819 GCA_018230445.1 Heliconius hewitsoni | reverse complement strand
AACCAGTCGGTTTTACAGTCACACTTCGTGCCACTGCGCCACGACTGGCCTCAACTAAAAAATATATATAATAAAAATCAAAAATTCACAAGTCAAAAATATATCAAAAATGTTAATTGTTAAACTTATAACTCACATACGAATCTTAGTCTCATAGAAAGCTTGAAGAATATCGAAAGAGTAAAAGTGGTGATAAGCGTTTCAAATAAACATTTGTAAACATTAAAATCATCATTTTATAAAGAATTATCCTTCTTATTTATGGCAAATCATTTTGCATACTAAAAAAACATCTATTGTCACAATTCATAATCTTAAACTCGATTACTAAAGACATAAAAATAACAATCAAAAATATCAGCACACATCCAACATAATTTGCATAATGAATTGATTAAATTATCATACTCTTGTTTCACAACTGTATTGACCACATTTTATTATCAACGTCCGTGTGATCTACGACCTCTTAACTCTATGCATGTAAAAGGTGCCGACACTAAATGGTTTCGCATACTTAATTAAGAATCAACATTTAAATGCATGATATATTTTGACGTATTGAACCAGCATTAACAAAAATTATAATTATAGCCCAGTCAACAAGTCGCAGCCGCTCTGTAGGTTAAGATTCCTTTGCGCATTTTCCACTTGGTAAGAAAAGAATTGGTAGAAAATAAGAAAGTTCTTCTTTTCATTCAGTCGTAAAATTAAATGTAGGTAAATAGACGTAGTTTCAGGGGGCCACGACTCGTCGACCGTATTGTACGTTACATTATTCCATTACATATTCCATTAAATGAGACATTAATATCAGCACATATCCAACATAGTCTGCATTACAAATTGACTTAAATGGTCATACTCTTGCTTAACAACTGTCTCGAACCACATTTTGCTATCAGCGTGCGTGTGATCTACGGCCTCCAACTGTATGTACGTAAAGGGCGCCAACGCTAAATGATTTCGTATACTTAATTTAGAATCCACATCGGGTATAATGTCTGACAATTTGCTTACTAACTGAGGATGCAGTTTACTAAAAACCAAGCCTTTCTTCCTACCACTGAGGTATTCTTCACAAAAGCAGCTCACTAAATCTGATGTGAACGCTTTCAATATTTGCATTTGCTCTTTATATAGCTGGTTGCGTCCTTGCTTCATCTTTATAATGGAGAATATGTCTTTGTACCTGTCAAAATATTACCAAATTTAGCTTCAAATTTTTGTTTGACATCTATTATGGGACCGTTCATGACTTAACAGCACACCATGGCTTTGAGTTCGATTCCCTCCACATATAATCTACGCATTCGGAATGTCTCGAAATTTGGATGTGAAGTGTCTTAATATTAAGTTACCTCTGCTTTCCTGCTATAGGTATGAGGCAGTGCAAAGCTAACAGAAAATTTTAAAAATATATAGAAAATCATTTTGCATACCATTTTCTGCATAAAAGTTAATTATTCGCACTTATGTATGAGATATGTAGTTAAACTCACGAGAAATGTCAATATGTATTAAAAATAAAATTTAATCTTTGATAACGAGGCAAAGCGCAGCGTCAAATTTCGCCACTCAACACGCAATAATGTCTCAAGAATTAGGTGAAAAGTGGGAAACAAGAGTTTTAATGGGGAAAAGAGTGTCTTAACATTAGGTTTCCAAGTTCCCTCTGCCTACCATTTTATGCGCGTGAAAATGTAATAACAAGTAGGATAACAGGGGAACGCAGTGTCTTAACACTAGGTTTCCTTGCCATAAGGCCTTATAAAAGTAGGGTTACTTTATGCAGAAAACAGAGTGAATATGTAAAAAAGATACTAACAGCATAAGAAGACAAGCTACAGCATCCAGCGTGGCACCCGAGCTGGACAGCAAAGAAAGCGAAAGTACCAGCGGTCGCGGTGGCGGATGGGGTGCCGCCCCCGCGCGCACCACCGCCCGCGCGCCTCGAGCCGCGCTTAACACCGCACTGTATACTATGCGTATGTCCTCTGTAATTAAGTCAACATTTTTAATACATTAATATTAAATAATAAAATAAAATTTATCTAATAATAGTAATAGCTGTATCACTCGTAAATAAATATTGTAAACTTCAATAGGTTTTACTCAAGTTTACAATACAATTTTCATATATGAATAATATAATTAATAATTAGCAAAATAATTTGTATTTTAACACTCGATTCTCGCATACTACATACAAAAATATAACAAATATATATATATATATATATATATATATATATATATATATATATATATATATATGTATTATATATATATAACATGCCAAGCAACGACAATTAATTTGCACATTTAAAAAAAAAACCTAATATTTTAGGCATTTATGGGTTTGTTAGTTTGATTACCATTCGTGAAAATGAATTGTTGTCATTTCCTTACACTGATTTCTGACGGAAACCTCAATCAACCTTAAAACTGAATTTACCAAAAAATGAGAGGAAACCTTAACACTAATACTAGATTATTTCCTACCCTAGTTATATGCTGGATACAACGTGAAAACAAACAAAAACCAAATTGAAGAAATTTACATATTCTTACCTGGAGAAGTTTGCAAACATCTGTTACACATATCGCCAATTTTTTCAGCAACCATTGTCATTGTCTCTGTATTAATTGTTTCAGAAGGTTGTAGATCCAAAAAGTGATACCGTGATCTTGTACTGGCGAATATCTAAAATTGTAATAAAAACACACTTATTTAGCTTCACGCTTTATCCCACATATAGCAGGGTAGACACTCCGTTCCCTACTTTCCACCCAATTTACGAGAGATTGAGTTTCACAAAACTGGACCCCGCGCTGTGTCTGGTTATTAGATCGAGAAAGTGAAATATGCCGAGTTTACAATCAGATGCTCTGGCGCCGTACTACAATGGCTTCTTTATTTAATTAATCATATCATTATAAATATATTATATCAAAATGGTGTCATTCATTGTATTATACGAAAATATAATTTACCTATATTTCTTTTTTTCGAAAAAAAAATATGATTGAGAATTTTAATAATTAATCTTACCAAATTCGTATACATTGTCGTTAAGCTCCTTAATATAGCACACTGTTCCATAGGTTGAGCCCTGTAGAAAATTTTCGATAAAGTGTCCATTATAACACTGATATGTCCTACATCCTCTATATTCAACCATTCAACAAGGCTTAATATCTAAAAATAATAAAAAATATATTAATAATGAGCCATATACATATATAAATATACACAGGATCACAAAAATGCGACTGTAAATGCGACGGTTATGGGTTTGATTTCCACTGGAGAATTTTTTTATCCTCGCTCTGGTAACGAGGCAAACGCGACGTTGAGTTCTGCTACTCGAGAATTCGGCGGAGAGAAAACTAAGATTATACTTATATAGACTTTATTTTTTTAATTGACAAGGTTTTCAAATTAATAAAATATTACCTCAGCAAAGAAGTCTTTTTCATTCCAAAATGGTAGAAACTGCGCCAAGAAATGTGTCACTACTGGTAAACCTTGCATGATTGTTGACTGAAATATAGCCAGCCTGTGCAATAAATCTTGTTTTTGTACATAACTATGGGGCGACGATTCTAAAAAGCCTAAAAAATAATAATAGAATTAATATAAATTATTGTCGAGGCCAGTCGTTAAATATAAACTATTTTCATATCTTCGCTCTGGTGCCGCGGCAAAGCGCGGTTTTGAGCTACACGCTATATGGTGAGTTCCGCCATATAGCGTATTGCTGAAAAAAAATTATGTTGTTTAAAGCTGCTAAGTTGGTGACTTACTACAATAAAAACAAACCACCCAGCATGCCCGTAATACAGAAAAGAGAGGAAACGGCAAAAACAAGAAGAGAGGAGGCAAAAGGAGCAGGCCAATGAAAATATGGATGCTTTAGCAATGCTCAGCCCGACCTCCAGTACTAACACCCCCGCCGCTCCCTTCAATTTTATTTATAAGAAACGTTCAATGTAATTTCCATTGCCTTGCAATTATCTATTATTCTTTGTCAGAAAATGTCTTATTGTGACTTATTTATAATAAATACGGTGTCGCGGACTTTGATTGGAACAAATGAAATTGAATATTTTGTAGTACGATCTACTAGCATATTTTTTATTTATTTGTGCAGTGCTTGCTGTTCTATGGCGTTCGTTATTATTGTTGTTTGGTTATGTAAGGCTATAATGTTATATAGCCTCTAGCACATATTACGTCTATCTCTTAAGGATAACCCACAGTAAACAAAGCAAAAAGTAAAAAATCCTTATCGGATTGAATATGTTAGATACTTCTATATACATAACAATTGGCTGTAACAGCTTGTCACAGAAATGGGCATTTTAGAAGATATAAAAGTTTTAAAAAGAAATCATATATTGTAACGAAAATATTGTGATCTCTAAACAAATTTAAATAACCTCAGTGACAGCTTATATCTTCGCATAGCGATATATGTTTTTACTGTTTTATTATAGTTGAGATTATATTTCGTGTTACTTTTAATTTTAATACTTTTAAATATTTAGTTTACATGTATAATACTTTGTTTAGTCATTTTTAAATATTTTTCTTTGGTTATGTTTACTTATTATTTTTGTTTATTTTAATTATTAGATATTTTTTCTAAAAATAAGATTGTTCCCTACTTATTATTCTTTTTCGTTTCATTTTTTAAATTATTTAGGCTTATATATTGTAACTAATCCTATTGAAAAGTGAAAATAACTTCATAAATATATTAAAAACACATTTGTATAGTTCAAGAGGGCGAAGCCGCGCGAGTCCGCTAGTATAAAATAATAACAAAAGCAACTTACAATAATTCAACAAATGGTGCAGCTCGTGGGACATGAAGGCGTGGTGGGGGCGGTCGGCCAGCGCGAGGAGCGCGAGCCCCGCCGGGTTGGTGAGGAACGCGCGCAGGCGGGCCGGGCGGCGCATGGCACGCTGCGCACTGTACTGGAGTAGGGACACTGGACTGAAAATAAATTAACATATTTTTTAGCTTCACGCTGTATCCCGCAAATATATAGCGAGGTAGGCAGGGGGAAACTAGATTTAAGAAGCCCCCTTCCACACGCACCGTCAAATTTTCAAGATAGAGAGTTGAGTGACGAAACTCTACGCCACGCTGTTTATATACAACACTGTTTTATATATAAAATAAATTAAAACAATATTTACTTACTCTGAAAAATCTAAATATGTCTTCTGACTATCATTATCATATTGCCTTGAACCAACATGTGTAAACTCCATATTAGGTACCAGTGGATCTGCTTTTTTATTTTTACCAGCATCCTATAGACACAATTATAGAATAATTTATTAATGATTAAGTCACTTACTTTATTTATTGCCATTAAAACAGAACATGATTATAAACTTACAGAATTTAGTGGATTAACCCAAAAAAGCCGATATGTGTCATTGTCTTGGTTATTTCTCTGTCTCTATAAATAAAATAAAAAAAATCGTTTAATTGTGTTAAACGCAGTCATTTTTTCAGCTATAATAAACTAAAAAGCTTAACCAAATTAAGTTAAGAAACAATTATTTAATATGTTACCATGAAGATTATAGGCTAGTTCTAACAATAATAATACTGTAGTAGTTCAATAGTATTTATATCTAGCCAATAATCTTCATAAAGTGTAAGTTACATTAAGTAAGCAAAGCTGTCGTGACGACGTCGCATAGTGTGTTATTTTGAACGCGACTGGTGGTTTGACTCCCATTTGCAGGAAAGAATAAATAATTTATTATTATTTCCGGCGTAAAGTGTTGAATGAAGATAGCGGGATCCTAGAGAGAACCTAGTGTTAAGACAATTCATTCCACTTACAAAACTTAAGATGAAAAAGTTCATTAGCTAGAATCAGATTACTGGTCAGTGGCTGGCTGACCAGTAATTTGAGCATTAATATCAAACTGAAGTTCACACTGTATCCTACACACAGCAGGGAAGGCAGAGATAACCGAATGCTTCCCACTTACTACCGATTTTTTAGGGTATTGCCAGTTGAGCGGCAGAACTCTACTCCACGCATTTCCTCAATACCAGAGAAAACATGGAAATATAAATATATATAAATATTTCATTTCCTTCAGTGGGGATCGAACCCACAACCAGTCTAATTTACAGTCACAGTTTGCACCCCTGCACTACAACTGGCCTTGTATAAAAATAAATATACATATTATATTCATACTTGGCTCTGTTCAAATCTTTGTAATAAAGTTGCATTAATTTTTCTAAATGCTGTATGTATTGATATTGAAGGTACATCCTCAGGTACATATTCAGGTTTGTATGATTTAAATAGACCAAGTAGCACTTGAATCTGTCTGTACATATTCTGAAAAAAAAAATGCATCTTATCATACAGTAGCAGCACAGCAGTGATTATTTCTAAAATGTTTTTAGTTTAAGAGTTGCAATGTATCTTGATAATGTATCAAAAGAATTATATGGTTAGTGGTCAACACTTGGGTGGATTTTAAGAAGTGTGGGCTTGAGTCCAGCTTGTTAAACTTTGATACAGTTTCAAAAATATATATATTTTATATAATATAGTCTGTCTGTTAAGCTAGTTACTAAAAGTGAATTTAATTATTAATTGTGTATTTGTCTGTTGTGATAGCGAAAGCGTTAATGCAGTGTGTAACACACTGCATTCATAACTTATGCTTAATTTCCCAAAATTTCCACATGTTTATATATTAACTTATTAAAAACTTTCTACCCCTTTTTAAATAAATTATTCAGTCATAAAAGTATAACATTTGGTACAGTTATTGATATCATAAGGAATGACTGCAGAATGCCAATATTTAAAAAAATACATTAAATTAATAAAATAAATATAACACATACTACCATATTTTTGACTTAATACTTATATGTAACATGTATAGTATGCCCCAATATGTTCTCTAATATCATAAATTGTTAAGCATGTCACATATTGATAAAAAAGAAAATATAAAAATTTAAATTGAGCCTACATTCGACAATTTAAGTCTACATTTTTTTAGAACTCACTTTTTTCCCTTCTCTGACTTTTGCAAACTCAAGCAATTCTAGAACCCTCCTCCTTGTGACATCTGCCGGCTTAGTCAATGTATAAACCACTTTCATAGCATGCACTGTCTGAAAATAAATAAAACTTTTTTATTATTATTAAAAACTGTCGTATATATAACTTATAACAGACATAAATAATATGCACTTACAAGTGTTTCAAAAGTCAGCATAGTGTAAAACAATTCATAACCAATATCCAAAGCATCTATATCAATTGCATCAGAGTCCATCGCAGCTAAAAAATATATATATTTCAGTTATTGCATAAATAATAAACAGATTGCTAATAAAAATATCCATTTTATTTATTAATAGAGAGTTTTGTAAGTGTCTTTATATTATTAAGCCTAGCAACTTCATTTACTATAAACACACAATATTTATTTACTAATCTTAAAGACTTTGAAATATAATATATATTCATTTTTTAATAACATTATGACTTTAAAGACAATATCCATACATTGAAAACTAAAGTGTAGGCCAATAAAAAAATATTTTAGGAATTTTGTCAAACCAAATACTTTAGATGGTCATATTTTTTTTTTTTAAATAAAACATACAATAAGAGGAGGTTGTCAAAATATAATAGTAAAAACTTAAAGCACTTAAATTAGTTAAACGGACTCTCACACTTGGAATGCCAGAAATAAAACAACAATAGATTGATTCTGAAATTAGCACGCACAAACTGACTGACTGAAAATTAAGTCATTGTTTTGGGTTCTATTATGTTGCTAAATTTTTCCATTTCCATGTATGTATAGATTTCAGTAAATTACCTGTAAGCCAATCTAAGAGAAAACCAATTCTTGATAAATTGTTTTGATTTTCATAATTTGCTAGTATCCACCTCAAAGAATATTCAATCGTACTTTGACGCACTTTTTCTTGAGGTACTAAACAAGTACCAAAGTTTATCCATTTCGTAATCGCTTTAAAAAATGTGTTATAAAAAATGAATGTAAGTATATACTTTTATATAAAATATTATATATATTTATATGTCGTCTTATTACTTACGTATACTTAAATTTAGCCAAACTTTAAATAGAGTATGGAAATCATCGTAACTCAAGCCAGCATTATCAATGATGTATCCTAATTCATCAATCTTACTTTGAAACAATTCTTTATCAAAACCTTTTTTTAGTGACTTAATATAAATTATAATATCTTCTACATCAGCCATATTTTGTTTTTAGCTCAGCATACAATTAAAAAATATATAAACACAAACTCTATTGACGACGACAATTCAAAATACAAAAAACGTTTATTTGAAACGATTGTTGACAAATGACAACAATCAATTTAAACTCACAGATTATCATTATTCTTAATAAGACGAATTACGAAATAGACAACTACAACCACAGAATATGATTACATCAGCTTAACTTAAACATAGCACATAAATATTACAAAATAATACATACCGTAAATATAGTATTATTATATTAAAATACAGTATACAACTATTATGGTCTTTAGTATTAACAATAATATTTGTTATTATTTTAAAATGGTATGACTAATTTCAAATACTAATGATGAAAAGTATCGTTTAAACTATTACAGAACTATGCTATTATTCCTACAATTATCGATATTATAATATTTCGTATGAACCTCTTATTATTTACTTTATATTAAGCATCTGAAGCTTGTCGTAACGCAGATGCACAAGCGTGTGGCTATAATCACGATAGGCCAAGGGTATGATTCCCACTCGAGATTTTTTTATGTTTTAATGTCTTCGCTCTGTTTTCGAGCCCAAATGTGACGCTTAGTTCTGCCAGTCAACACGCAATGCACCTATAATTCGACGGAAAATAGAGAGTAGAATGTTTTAATACTAGGCTCCCTCTGCTTACCCTGGTACGTGTGTGAAGCTGAAAAAAATTAAGCTTATTTTAATATAATATAATAAAAATTATTATTATATAAAATGTTGTATTTTTTGTATACCACACATATATATTTTTTATTTACTCAATTTAAATTATTGTTTTAATTGAACTACAGACTATAATTCAGTTTAAGTTACAAATTCCATCTTAAATGTCAAATTTAAGTAACTGTCGTTTTATAGCAAACGACAATAAACCACATCGATACTTACAATCGAGTTACTTAATAAATCGATACTTAATCGCGTTAAAAATCCTAAACACCCACAGAGTTCTAATGCTAGTAGACAATTAAATTTATTACCAAATATAATTTTCGTATTCATATGAAGACCAATCAATACGAAACATTTTATCAGACAAAGTATTTTTTTTGTTTAAATTTTCTATTAAAATACATAAATATATATAGAATTTAGTGAAAAATCATGAATTTCAATATTTTTTCTTTCACTATGTATAAGTTATTTGTTATTGAATCACTAACTTTATTTGAAATTGATAATATAAATTTTCTAAATAGGCAAATGTAATAAAATATTGAGATAAAAAAGTTTTTATATTTTGCAATGTATATTGTATCTTAATATTTTTCAAATGGTTGTTTGACATTATAAAATTTATATTGTCTTGGTATTCAATTTGTTCTAATTATAATTAAAAAGCCGACAGAGTGATATAATTATTGACATCGATTAAAAAATATCGAATAGCTTTCAATTCGTATTTACTAGTATCGGTTATCCCTAGTTTGAAGTAAACAGTATGGATATTTGCCAGTAGAGTATTTTAGTAAAATATGGTTAAAATCATACAAATATATAGTGATTTATGAGTGTTTAATAATTAAAATTAAACATGTGGCCTATGCTTCTTAATATGACACGCGACGAATGTCGTCGGACGCTTAGAAGACTTGGTATATATTTAGTTTTATAAATGGCATTCGTTTTCCCTCCTATGGTTTTCTTTTACAACGCTTTCAATTATGCGGTTACTTTTTGTACATTATTGCTAAAGATGATCTTATATTTATGGAACATTATTGTTTTCTTTTAGAATTAGAAGCCTACTCGAATATGATTAGTGTATTCAGGGCACAAGGGGCATTAGAAGACAACAGAAAAAAGTTGCTTGAGGAACTGCGCGCCGTTTTACATATAAGCAGTGATCGGCATAGCGCTGAGGCGCGTCGCGTGTCTAATGATGAACTCTTAGCTACCATTGCTGAACAGTAAGCTTCCTTAGAACAATTTCTCTTTCATTTGAATATTTATATTTGGAAATGTACAACAATTAGAACAAAGTTATGAGGAAACCGTTTATGTATGGCTGTGCAATTATAACAAATTTAATCTTGAATGCTATTCCAATAGGATTGTATATTTTAAATATAGTTATTCACATGATTTGCTTTCTTAGCCTTATAGATTATCTTAGTTGAATTATGTAAAATTTATAAAATATAACTAATTATTGTTACAAATATAATTAATCACATTTATGCTTTTTATTCAATTTGATTTTTTTAAATAATTCTTGATAATTTTAATTTGACATCTAACCTTCACTTTACATCCAACAATGTCAATGTTTATAATTATATATAGCAATTTAACTTGTTTTACCTATATTTCTATAAATATAGTGCTTCTACTAAATATGGTTTAAAGTTATAAATTTCACTACAGATTAGTAAATATGATAACAAATTAATGTTGTTTAATTTGATGCTGCCACAAAAGTTCAAGCTATTATTTAGGGCATCACAACCAATCATGTTTCAGGCACACTTTGTGCCTTTGCACCCCAACTGGCCTCTTGAAAGTATTAAAAATACACAAATATTAAATTATTATATATAACACTTAAATATTTTTTCATAAAAAAAACTGTTATATTCCTAATTTTTATGTTTCTTTCTTCTTTTAAATGTTGTTTTTCAATACAAATAATGGTAAAACAAAAAAATGTAGTAGTTATTTATAGACAAGTATGTACAATGCATATAATTTCATATTTGGGTTCTTAGGTTAGCTGGTCCAAATACAGGATTAGGATGGATAAGCGAAGGCCGAAGACGCATACCATTGATGCCTCGTGGTGTCCCCCAAACAATGTACACAGAAATAGCCGATAAGGCAGCTGAAGCTGCAGCGGCCGAAAATAAAGAAATTAGAAAAAGACTTGAGACTGAAAAATTAATAGCTCCTAAATCAAATGAAGTGGAAATGCCAGATCCTGAGAGCCAAACAGCTGAAGGAGCACTACACTCAAATCAAGCCACAAATGATATTGAATTATATCCACCTATTGCTATGGAAGACCATACTGCGCAGGTATAAATTAAATTTTGTTCATATGTATTATTAGGATTTCAGTAAGAAAAATAAAAAATACTTATTTTTATATATCTTAAACAATTATTAATCTAGTTAATAATTGAGGCCAGTTGTGGTGCAGGGGCAACAATTGTGACTGTAAACACAACTGGTTGTGGATTCGATCCCCACTGAAAGAAAAGAAATATTTATTTAAATTTATATTTTCATTTTTTTCATTCTGATTTTAAGGCAAAACTTGGTAACTGAACACGTAATGTCTTCAGATTCCTGCGGAAACTGGGGAACAGAGTGTCTTTAACAATAGGTTTCTTTTGCCTACCCTGCTGTGTGCGGAAAGTGGTCATTTTTTTAAATGATTAATCTAAATGCACATAACTTTTAAATAATTCTGTTTTTTATTATAACCCGCATGTAGCAGGTAGGTAAAAGGAACCTTATGTTAAGTAAGACACTCCATTTAATTTACATAGGGTGATCATTTACTGAAAAGTGGAGAATGGAGTGTACTCAACTTAGCACTATATCTTGTTAAGTAAAATAAACTACCAATTTCATTATTTATTAATTAATTTCATTATCAATAGAATCCACAACAGTTATGATTACAGTCATATGTTATGCTGGTAAATAATAAATAAAAAAAATTGGTAATACACTAAAAAGTATATTGACAATTTTTTGTTGTAAAAAAAAAAGTAAAAAAAGTTTGTTTTACAATTTTTTTAAAAGATGTACTTTAATAAACATTTTACTGTTGTTATGCTTTTATTTTTTTATACTTATATAATCTTAACAATATCCATATTAAATTAATGAAATATGATTTTCAGATTTGGGAAACCGAACTTATTTGTCGCAAAAGAAAAATACCTGAAGGAGGGATGATACCTGACGAGACTTCCACGCCAGTTAAAAATATGAGGAATATACCGCTCACTTCTAATCAAAAGCACCTTAATTTGTCACAAGTATATTCAAGATTTTCACAGCCATCTGCCAGTAAGTATGTTTTATTATGGCTTAACATTAATTGTGTAACTATTTTATAAAGATGCTACAATTTTTTTATGTTTAGTGTATATTTTTTATGTTAAGGATATAATCAATTTTATATTAAACTATGAGACATGCTTGTGACTTCGGCCTGCTTGAACTAACCAATTATTAAACTAATCTGAATTACTTTCATTTTCTAAGAACATTATAATTTTTAAGACAATATATATTGTCTTTGAAATGATTTCACAAAATATTCAGCCATTAATAAAACAAATTAGTTATTTTAAAGCATTTTCATTGAGCAAAATACTTTATATAAATAAAAAATTTATGAACCTTTAAAATAAAACAAGTACTTAATGTTATGAAAAGTTTGAAAAAATACAACAGTAAAAACTGCGTTTAAATTGGGTAAGCCATTTCTGAGATTATTGTGCACAAACATATAGACAAACAGGTAAAAATTTTGAAATCATTGTTTTGGGTTCTATTTCATTTTTATAACTGCCTCTAATTTTTTATTTAAGTTTTTTTAAATTATCTTTCATATACTATACTCGTATGTGAGTTTTGATACCATAAGTATCGTGGTTTCAAATGAATTTATTAGACTTTATGTTGGTGTCTACAAAGTATGCATATTAAAAATTGTCCAATCGAAGGTTTGTTGTGTGTCGTTTTCTTTCGAAATCCTCAACTTATTGAATTCCGCGTTCTACTAAATACACTAGCGCAGCATTGAGTTCCGCCACTTATCAGCCAGTGACTCGAAAATAAGGCTGGAAAAGGAGAATGTAATGTTTGTACTTAAAAAAACGTTACAAAACAAAATAAATAAAAACTATTTAATAATATAATTTTTGAATTTACCATTCAAGCAAGCATAGAATGCATGCATGTTTTAACAGAATTTGTAAAATGCATAAATATTTATCTGGTCATTAGCAGTTAATTCCAAATTAATAAAAATGAAAAAAAGAAATTGACAAGTATAGAAACATCGTATTCCCAAATTTATTATTGAAACGCCTTTACTTTCTAAAGCTTAACCGTAGTGGTGAGTTAGAGTGTGATTAAGTATCTTCATGGTCTTCCTTGGTACAATAATAAGCATCACTAACAATTGTAACGTTGTATGTATCTGTTTAAAATTATATTATACCATACTTAAAAGGTATTTCCCATATAATTTTTTATGATTTTTGATGATTTGGAGGGAGATTAAAAATCTCCATACAGAAATACTAACAACATAAATATAAATAAGTTGTAACAAGCGTATAAAAATTTCGACGTAGCTCGATGAGGCTTAGCGGTCAGAGCGCCTGGTCGGTTTCCAGGAGGCGCGGGTTCGAGCCCCGCTACGTTAAAATTTTTATACATTTTCTCAATAAGCAGAAGAGATTTCTTAGATTTAATGGACTTATACTAATGTCTTAATAGGACAAACGATACTCGAGATATAATATCCAAATTAAGATTTAATGTCCCGTACCACGCAACACATAGGTATCCACGTAAGTCAATTACACTTCTACCAAGGACTCACCGATTTCACGACTATCTCAAATTCTAAACGACAACAAAGAATAAGTTCTTTGATTTTCACGATTATTATACATTTTCGGAAACTTTTCCATAACTGTTGTGGATTCTATTGATAATGAAATTAATTAATAAATATTGAAATTGGTAGTTTATTTTCTTAACAAGATATAGTGCTAAGTTGAGTAAAGACACTCCATTCTCCTTTTCAGTAAATGATCACCCTATGTAAATTAAATGGAGTGTCTTACTTAACATAAGGTTCCTTTTACCTACCTGCTACATGCGGGTTATAATAAAAAACAGACGTATCGAACATGTAAACGTATCGAACATGTAAACAGTCTACCGCGATTAATCCGGTTAAATAAGAGGTTTCCAACCTTTTCTTGATCAAGGACCACTTTTATATCATTCTTGGTAGCAGGGACCACTATGCATATAGGTATAAAAAAAAAATTGTGATAATCAAACAGAAAATTCACGTCACCAACTTAAATTCTGTTTAATTTATTAAAATTGTAATCAAACTAAGATAATAAAAACCATACAATTTATTATTTTTATATAATATTGCATGCTGTATCTACATTAAAAGATGGTACATTTAGTCTTAAGTTTTATTTCGATTTCTTTTCTTTGTCAATGTGTAATGTACGAGTATGATATTAGATCCACTAGTGACGCTAACCACTAGTAAATAAATAAATAAACTCAATGCCACGATTTTTTTATTACCGGAGTGATTAAATGAAATTACTTAATACCAACTTTATTTAATTTTAACCATCACTTAATTTATGTGCAGGTAAATCATCAGGGCATTCAAAGCATTCATACAATCAAGTTAGCAAAGTGTCAACTAGTAAATCGAGTCATCCGCAAACGGGACGCGTGCCACACAAGCACCGAGCACATCGACAACCTAAAACACACGGGAAACAGAAAAAGAACCAGGACATTTCGTTGTCACCGCAAACAGATTACTCGGGGCCGCCTGGCTCATTTCAAGCCAGTTACGCACAATCAATATTAGGGGGTAAAACGAAAGATCATTTGGATGAAATGAAAGGCAAGCAATCGGGCATGGCGGCGGATTCACCGGCCACGATGCCGCACGAGCTAGCGGGGGCTGATAGTTCACACCCTGACGAAGCCTCTGCCCCCGCCCCCTTGCCCAAACACACGGCTACCCCCAAGTCCAGCCAGCTCGTCGTCAAAAGACGGCCAGATGCAACCGGTGATAAAAAAGTACAAATGTCGGAATTTAAAGTGTTACAAAAACCGCCAGAGGAGGTGAAATATGTAACGAGTCGACAAGTGTCCACGGCTCAGAGCTCAACGCCAAAGCCTCTCGGTTCGAGTGGGAAACTTGTCACGACTAAAGTTATCAGTTCCTTACCGAAGTCTCGCGCATCTACGGCTCCGGTCATTCAGTCTGACAAAATGATTGTAGTGTCTAAATCTTCGATGGACAATAGATTGACAAACTCAAAGTTTATCATCACATCGTCGGGGATCGTGACGCCGAGTAAAGATAGCATACACACGAGTACAAATAGTATATCGACTAAAACGTCGGAGGCTCTGACCCCTAAGGGCATCCCGGCCACGGACCTGAAAGTGTCCGCAAAAACTTTTGTTCTTAATCCTAAATCGGGCCAAAAAATGGTTGTACTACCTGCAAAAGCGAATAAGGACGTGCAATTACCGTTATTCCACTTTAAAGGAATCCCAACAGCCATGAAGTTAGTTTCTGTAAGTTCACACCTTAACACACAAACGGCCAAGAATCCGGCTATCACAGTAGTATCTAAGCCAACGGTTGTCAATGCAATACCTTCCAGCGCAAAAATTGTTGGCGTAGAGCCGATCAAAACTGCTAATATGGCGGACATTGTACCTGTTAAAGGCCTTATATCTCCCATCACGAGTACTAAAATAAATAATCCAATAGTTAGACCTTTAAATACAAAAGGAAATGTCATAGTCGTCCAAAAGGGAGCAACATTAGGGAAAGCTCTTACTTTTGCAAAAAATGGAAATGATGTGTCTAAAATAATAATGGGTAAAAATGTTAATAAATTATTGCAAACCTCAAAAACAGAGCAAGGTGATCCAACAAAATCAGGAAATGTCATAGTTCTAGAACTAAACAACGAACAGACGGGTCGGACGACTACTATGTCTGAAATATTAGGCAGTCGAAATAATGCACCGTCTACCATTCAACAAAAGACGAGCATAGAAGAGACGCAAGAGATCACGCCGGAAACGCCAGTTCTGTTTGACAATCAAATAGCACCGGAAATTTGCAACACGAGCAGCTTAGACTCCACGACGAGTTTACAAGATATGCAAAGACTGGAGGAATCATCACTGGGTATCATAGAAAAGACCGATAAAGAAAAGTCGGACTTCTTAAAAGACTCCGATGGTGGCAAGGACTCTTCGAGCGTTACCGACTGGGAGATGGAACTGGATACCGTTTCTGGAAAAAGCAAGGACGACGTAGACAAATTAAACTCCTTACACTTGGACTTGGGCATGTCCAGCGACAGCGAGGGCGAGTTCATGGTGGGCGGCTGCAAGGCGAAGGAGCACCGAGCGAGCGAGGCGTCGCCGGGTATGTCCTACATTTCCTTACGTTAAACGGCATTGGGGAACTACCACATTGATGCTAGCTTACGAGGCAATATTTTTCAAGTAAAGATAATCAAGACTTAATCAATGTTTCGAATAATTACTATTTTTTTACAAATATTCTTATAGAAAATTTATCTTGTTAAAAGCGAGGTTTAATGTAATATGGTCGTAAGAATATATAATATCAGACAATACATTGGTGCGTGGCAGGCGCGGCGGGCGAGGTGCAGGACTCGGGCTGCAGCAACGACTCGGAGGTGGCGGGCGGGCGCGTGCAGGCGCGGGCGCGCGGCGAGTCGGAGGCGCTGTCCAAGGCGCGCGCCAAGCTCTGCGAGAAGGTGGCGGAGGCGCGCTCCCAGCAGAAGCGCATCGACGTGTACAGCACGGCGCTCTCCGCCGAGATCAACCTCGACTCCTTCTCCTACTTGGACGAGGGCATGATGGCGGGCGACGAGGACCCCCACGCAGTAAGTGACACCATGCCACCATCTACAAAAGAATGAGCAATAAAATTTATTAGTTTTAACGAGAGCAGGTCGATATTTCTTTAAAATGTAAAGTCGGAGCGGGGAGTGTCCCTGTTACGAATGCCGAGCGACAGAGGCTAAACTTTATGACTATGATTATTTGGCCCGAACCAAAGTGAGGTTGTTATTACAATAAAATGCATAATATTTTATTATTGATCAATCACAACTACTGTCTTAATTTTGTTTACAGCATGTAATGTTAATAAAATAGCACAATTGTAAATAAATATACATAACCTGTTTTAATTATATGTATGTATCACCTTGTAGTTTTCATATGCATTACACTAAATCTTGCCATTATAATGTTAATTATGAAACCTTTTAGACGAGCAAATTTTGTGTGCATTGTCAAGAGATGAGTAGAAAAGCATCCTTATTAGAAGTTGGAAACGTTTACCACAGTGGAATCAATTTTCAAATATCCATCCAAATTAATTGAGCCTTATATTTATTGATATACCCACACAGTTCATACTCGGCTATTAATCTGAAAATAAAATTAATAAGGTTCATAAATATTTATTCAAAGAAATCAAGATAAATAATAATACAGCCGTCGTGGCCCAGGGACACAAGGGTGGGACTGGAACGGGACGATTCGATCCCCACTCGAGGGAATGAATTATTATTTATTAATATTTTCATTTCTTCGCTCTGGCACCTAGGCAAAGGCCCGGCGTTGAGTTACGCCACTCAACACGAAATGCCTGTAGTTTTTGTTGGAAAGTGGGGAACAGAGTGAAATAAAACTAGGTTCCCTCTGCCTACCCTTCTGCGTGCGGGATACAGCGTGAAGCTGATTTATTTATTTTTAAGAATAATAATAGTCTATAAATGAACTGTATAAACTGACATGTTTTTTTACACTACAGTCAACAGTCATTATAATTGAAATAATGTGGCGTTTATTAACTCCTTTCTTTTAAATCATCTATTTGTCTGTCTAAATGCTTAACTTGATTTACATTAGACTTTTGCAACATCTCTACATTTTGGCAGAAACGAATTCTTAAGGCATACAAATTTATTATTAATTCTTCAACTGATTATAAAACTATAAGACATTATACTGTAGTAGTAGTGCCTAGTATTATTCTTTATATACAATTTCACATGAAGCAGTTTCCTAATTTCATTGTCTGAACACAAACAAAAACAAATATTTATGTTTATTAATCTGTTTCCTCTGAATGCTGATGCAGTAGACAATCGTGAACTTTGCACACACGAGGCCGACGTGTGGCACAATGTCGAGTCACGTGCCTATCTAATGGCGAGAGTTGTGGGTTAGATTTCCACTTGGATAAATTATTTTGATAACAACGCGGCGTTGAGGTCCGCCATTTAACACGCATTGTTGCAAAATTGAGAAATGCTTTGTCATAACACTAGGCTCCCTCTGCCTACCCTGCTACATGCAGGATACAGTGTGAAGCTACTACTACTTCTTTTCCACTTTAAATGGACAATTTAAAAATACAAAAAAGGATTATAATAAATTATGTAGATGATAAACTATAATTATTATAAAAACACAGAAAATGCCCAATTTTATTGCATCTTATATATTCTTTTATTTATGTACATTCTATAACTCAAATATTAGACATGTTAAAACATATTTGAATGTAATATTTCTTTGGCAAATTTAATATCAATTTATATATTATTTTATTTTAATGTGCATATAAATAACAATACCGAATAATTAATTTGCACATTGTATTGGATTATAAATAGAATTACACGTAAACAAATAGCCATTCTACAGTAACCCTGTAAAAACCTTGAAAGTTACCTCGTAATTATACATTGTTTAATAAGTATCATATAAAAAGTGTGAAGGTGTAGGTGGAGGAGGTTGAATTATAGATAAAGAAAACACTAATTACCTATCAGAGAAATGAAAGGAAAAGTAAGTAATATTAAAAACGAGAGATGTCTATTATTTTGTATTAAGCTGATATCAAAATTTAGATAAACTGTGAGACTTATGAAAACTGACTTCTTAAAGATATAGTTTTTGTCATCCTTGGTCAATATTTTTTGAGAAGATTAATGTCAACAATTAGTCATTATATTATATTAACATATTAACTATAAAACTAAAATATTATAATCCAAAATTATTCATCTTAATAGAATGTGATATTTAAAATTATGCATGAAGCCTAAATACTTTAACGACAAGCATTCTATTATAGCATTAGCTTATTAAAACATCTGCAAGAGACTACTTGTTAAATACTCAACAAAAATGACACGAATAGGTTCTAACTTAAAATGTACGGATTATTGTTTATTGCTCAAAAATAATATATCAATTTTAATAATTATATTCAAAAGTAAAATTATTATTAATTAAAATTTACAAAATACTCCCATTTATCTTGTGACTTGGAAAATCATCTAATATGAGCAAAAATGGCTGTAATGTTGTTAAGCCAATATATTTTTACTATTAAGAAAATGTATTTTATGAATTAAAATTAGAATATTTTAAAATGTATCCTTCGTTTGATAATTTCACTTTTATATAGGCATATGTTTTTTAAAACTTAATAATTTTGTATAATTGGTACAACGGAAAGTTTTTGTAAAACTAACATTAGTATTTATAAGAAAATATAAAACATTCATTATATGGTTCTGGTAATTTAAATGTTATGATTTATGCAAATAGTAGAGTAGTGAAACCGTTACGCACAAATTTCTGTTATATCTTTTACATATTTGTATATTATACATATGTTAGATTGTTTTGTCCATTTTTAATTATTATTCCTCATATATAATAAATATTATTCATGGAATTTCAACAATTAAATGAAATCGGGGCCGTCGTGGCGCAGCGGCATTGCGTCTGGCTGTAAACACGACGATTTTGGGGGTAATACTCGCTCCAAGAAATGAGTTAGGTTTTTTAGTTTACTCGCTTAGGTAAAGCGGCAAAATTGTAAAATAATGTTAAATATTTCGAAATTACAATACATTACATACACAAGAATATTTCCTTATCTTTTCAAATTTAATTTTAAAATTATTTATATTGAATTATTAATGATAATATTATCCTATGTATCTCTTAATTTCAAATAAATTTATTCAATATAACTTATTATATTTTCTTAAGGAATGGAATATTTTAAATTGGTTTTTAGTTCAAAATATTAGTTTCGTTATATCGTTAATTTCCATAATTACTTTCGTAACTTTATATAACATAGATAATTTTATACAAGGTGCATTACTATTACTTGGGTAATCGTATTTAAGATTGTGTTGCAATATATTATGTAGTTTTTCTGTTATATATATCTAGCTAATGTAATTTTGTGTATGTTAAAACAATTTTATAATGTATCTTTTTATATATGTATAATTTTATGTTGCATAAGTTTTGTGAGCTTTAGTTATTAAAAACTATATACGAGCAATTAAAGCAATATCCATTTCTTTCTTACAAAATATACAGCTATCCAATATTTAATTCGATGCTTATGCACTTTAGCACTACGCATCTGTTATATCTTGATTATAGTCGTATAATATTAGTTCAAAAATTGCAGGAATCATTACGAAATCATTTTTGATTACATTTATCTAATATTAACGTGTATGGAGATTGCTTGATTTGCTTCTGTATGATACAATACAATTCTGTATGATAAATGTGTAATACGAAATTTTGTGTAAACAATATTAATATATTGTTTTCTGTACATATTTCTATATTTTATCAAATACTTACTGTTAATCTCTTGTAGTCAACAGATTTAGACTAGGATTATGTAAAAACTTCTGGAACGACAAAACACTAAGTCTACTGTAATTTATTTTTTCAGCTATTAATATTTAGTACACATATATACTTTTAATCTGTAGCAATAGATGTACTTAGAAATTTGTTTTAGAATGAACCATTGTATTAACATTCGTATACATTTGTTTATGTTTAATTCATAAAATACTATTTTTAAGCAGAAAAATTCCCATAAATATTAATTCGTAATATGATTACACATAGCAGGTGCAAAATAATAATACTTTATCAATAAGTCATTGCATATTTCAGATTAATCATTATTTTTTGCCAAAATGTATTATTATGTTAAAAAAAATAATAAACAAACTAAAAGGTGAGGAGAATAAAAGGATAAAAATTCAGAAATAAAATATTGAAAAGGTTAGTGTTCTGGAGCAGGAATGGTGTGTATTTCTTAATGATTAAAAATTACATTCTAAAGAAATAGTGCCATGGATATAATTAAAGTCGTTATATGACAAATTGTATATACATATATTGTTTTTATCGATATCATTGACTAATGTCTAGTTAAGGATGTGTTTAAACATTTGTACCATAATAATTTAAAAACGCATCTTTAGATGTGTCGCGTTTTAGGTAAATTAAGCTAAGCAACACGTTATAGGTACATTTTGTATGTCAATGCAGGTTAATAAACTAACGTTAAGATTGTTATTCGATTTTAAATAAATTGTTGAAACTGAGTTTCCGATTTCTTTATGAATTATATAATATACAAAGTTTTAGTGACGATTTCGATGATTATTGATCTGCATCCGTTTTAAATGTAGAACGACGGTTTTTCGTCGGCTGTAAATGTTTTGCGTAGAACTTAATTTCTTTTTAAAATCATTAATAAATGTGTTACTACGATTTGTGTTTCGGCATTAAGTTTATTTTATTTACTCGTATTCCAAATAAACAGTTACATAACAAACTAGACATTTTTATTGTTTTCTGTGTGTTCGCAGTGAAATAAAAACATAAAATGTAATAAACAAAATTATATTTGTATTCAGATACACATCATGATAGATCAATAAATACACTTTATTATTTTTACTTCGTATCACTCAGTGAATACACAATACATAAATACTAGAGGACAGTACTCTATAAAATAGAAGCTATGAATCATTCACAGACCGGCTATCACTTTTGCTTACGGCACTAATTTGATATGTAGTTTAGGAGGTGACTTTGTGCATGGCCTCCGCTACGTAGTTCACGTTGTTGGAAGATATGCCTGCCACAGAGATACGGCCGTCCTTGGTCAGGTAAATATGGAAGTCCTTGGTCAAACGTTCCACCTGAAATTCAAATATAATTTATGTATTCTCGAATCAAGTCAACCAACTGCAAAAACATTAAATCCGTAAATATTTTACATATTATAAATAAGATTTTTAAGTGATTTGGGTCACTGGTCCACCGAAATAGTTTAGAAAATCCTGTATATTCTGAAAAGTTTCAAATAGGAAATAAACCGTACTGTGTCGCCGTCTTAATGTTAGGCTTAATTACCTGATCTGGCTTAAGCCCGGTGTAACAGAACATGCCGATCTGATCGGTAATGTGCTGCCAGCTGTTCTTGTTTCCAGCGGACTCGATGCCGGCGCGCAACTGCTGGCGCATTGAGATGATACGGTCGGCCATGAGCTTAACGTCGTTTAACCTGTTGTACAGAAAAAAAAGATAATTATTGTTATAAGTGAATGTAATTTTCTAGAAGTATAGATTTAAAGGTCTCTTATTTGAAACATAATAATTTCGCTATAGTATAATATCGCTAAGCCTGTTTTTGTATAAGTAAGTAGGTAAATTTTAGATGAAGTTATTGTGATATATGCATTTCTTGAGATATCTAGAATAAAAAAAGATAAGTCTTTTCTTATTTGAAACAATAATTTCCATTTAACAACAATTGCACCTCGACGGTCCATTATATATTTGTATATTATAGTTAAAAAAAACTTACCACTGTGATTTAAGCTGTGGGTTATTAAGTATTTCCTGGACAAGACGCGCACCGAACAATGGCGGATTGGAGTACATAGTACGGATCATAATCTTAACTTGCGACATCACGCGAGCCGCAGATTCTTCGTCACCGCAGAGGAAAGTGAGAGCTCCTGCACGCTCGCCGTACAGTCCTGAAAATAAAATATAGTTATGTTTTATAAACTTACTAGAAACCTTTGTTACTTTTTAACCATAATACCGCGGGTACAGTTTAATAATAAACGCTTCTACTTTTATGATATTTTTGTCTGTAATTATAGATCGACTTTATATGTTTTTAAGGATATACACGATACACGAGGATAACACCTACACAGAGTGCCCATTTTAAATAACAAGGAGCGGAATACCCGGCGAGCCCCGTTATAAGTACTAAAGTACTGTACAATATCTTATACATTTTAATGTCATGTCAACGGTAAATAAAAGCATAGGTCAAATCTACAACAAATAACTCTATTTTGTAAAAGCATGAAAAGTTGCATCTAGCAGTATATCATCCCGCGTCAGTATCCGAAATAGATCAAAACAAAAACAAAATGTATAATAAAGTTTTAGACAAATATGAATTCTAACAAAAATATTGACTCGCCTGTTAGTACGAAATTATAGTGAAAATAATTTACCGAATAAGTATAGATAGATGGTGGTCTCACAGACCAATTCGTGGGCATAGGATGCATGTAGCAGGGTAGGGCAGAGAACACAAATTTCTTTAGATCATTTGGAAAAAGCAAAACTTATAAATAGAAAGATAAATTACGGTCGGTGGAAACAATAAAAAAATAGTTATGCTTGTACAATGTTACAAATATTTCAATGCGATCATGGATTAGATATAAAACATTTGTTTTTCGAAGGTAATAATTGATACAATTTGGTCATAATTAAGA
>DWAN01000462.1:0-23822 GCA_018230445.1 Heliconius hewitsoni | reverse complement strand
TATATATATATATATATATATATATATATATATATATATATATATTAATAATACCCTTCCAGTCAGGACAGTTCTTCTTAGCCGTTGTTAATTTTTAAGTAGTACTACTTTTTAATGAATGCTTCATTAATAATGTCAGCCGACTAACTCAATACAATATGTTTTATGTTTATTGGTTACTTATCTATAAACGTCTTCACTAATGTGAATTATTCTTGTTATATTTTTTATGCTGTCTCTTTTTTTTCATAAGTAAGATTCAAGATGAAAATTGGTTATTAATTTTCTTCAGTTAACACGTCAGTTGTGGTTTCAATTCCCACTCGGAAGGTCGTTTTTTTCCTTAAGTAGCAAAAATAAGTTGAGCTTTGAGTTCTCATCAATATACTTCCGCATTAGTGTCTTAACTCTAAGATTCCTACCCGTACCCAGCTATTGGCTTAAAATCAAATTGCATAAATCTGCTGGTATCCGTTTTTTTTAATGAAAATTATCGTTTTTAATGATACATGGTAGTGGAATAGATTACATCAGGGTTGCCATCAAACATCATTTGAAAGAATATCGCATAAGGTATTGCAAAAACAACCTCTCAGTCTGCCGCAACCCCAGGGTTGTCTGGTTTAACGAGCAGAGGACCAAGAAAGAAAGAGTTTATTGAAATGTCATTTTCCATAACAGTTTTTCGTATAATAAAAATAATAACTAATAAATAATAGTGTCGATCGGAAAATATTAACTCAATTAGGGTAAATAACTGGAACTAAGTACAAATCAAATAACACATTTTCTTGCATTACTATGTATAATACTATAAAGTGGGGAACGCCAGAGTCTTAATGCGTACGGAGTGTTTTAACATTAGGTTCCCAGGTTCCGCCTACCTTGCTCTTCGAAAATCTAATTTGAAAATCTCATTTTATGTTTTAGGTATTTGATTAAAGCGAGTGTCGGAAACAATTACATTTAAATTAAAGTAACCATTTTATTAGAAAAGTAGATATATAGGGTATCTCTTAAATAATTACTTCATTCTAAAATCAAACTTGTAGCCACCAGCATAAAGTTCGATGACCATTCAATATCTAAAGCCACAAGTATTTTATTCGTTCATACCAAGATCCAAACAGGTTATAGTCAAAGAGAGCACTAAAACCTTCGGCAAGGTCGGATCGAAAATTCTAGCTATTTCCGGTTGCTATCAATTAAAATCTTCTTAGAAGAATGTTGAAAACCGTTTAGAATATTTCACAGCTTATATTTTACACCTTCAAATTGAATTATCAGTGTTATAATTTGTATGGATATACATACATATATCACGCTTCACGCTGTATCCCGCACACAGCAGGATAGGCAGAGGAGACCTAGTGTTAAGGCACTCCGTACCACACCTTCCGCCGAGGTCTGGAGGCACTGTGTGTTGAGGGTCGGAAATAACGCCGCGCTTTGCCTTGACACCAGAGCGAAGCAATAAAAATATAAATAAATATTTCTTATCCCCAAGTGGGGATCGACTCCACAACCAGTCGATTTACAGTCACACTTTGTGTCCCAGTTTATATTATTTCTAATAATATGAATAATATGAAACTTAGATCAATATAGCGCAGTGGAACTGTAAGCGAGCTGTAAACTCGATCTCAACTCCGGGAAATTACATATTTTTTCCTCTCTGGTAAGGCAAATCGCAGTGTTGAGTTCCGCCACTCAAATGGAACGTAATGAACGAAGTATGTTTTACATTAGTTTCTCTTTACAATACCCTATCTATTTATGAAAAAGACTTTGTAATTGAACAACATTGAAAGTTAATGTGAATGATTGACATTTGACAAGCATTAACAGGGTTTCAAAGAAATGAACTGACAACCCCTAAATGTCTGACTTATTAGTAAGGAATTTGTTTTATTAATTCACATAAGATTTAAAGCATTCTCGTGAGAATTTAAGATTACATGTAGATCAAAATTCCATTCAGTATCACGAATAAAGATGTGTATTGATACGATATGAAAGTGTTTTAAAAATATTTTTTTGTTACTTTTCTATAAAAATAAAAACCTTTTTTGTTATTCTCAATGGGTACTGTCAATCAATTCCACAATACATTACTTCAGATGTTCATTGTTGCAAAGCAAAAAAACCAAATAGTCTTTTTGTTTCGTTTTCCAAAGAACTTTTAGTTAAATATATTTTTTTATATTACTACACGTTATATGTATATTCTTTTAGAGTGCATTCATATATTTCTCTTCAGAATTATATAAAAACATTCACTTGAGTTTGCAATTTTATTATTAAAAGATCATCTTGATAATAATATTGTCACCTGTAAATATGTAATTTATGTGATTTTAAATATAAAATAATAATAATCCGTTGATTTTATATATTTATTGATTATTAACGATATCTCATTTGTGTTATTTTGTCACACAAAAAAAAATCCAAAAACAGTTATGTTAACTGTTAACATTCCACACATCCAGTCCGTTACAAAAACAATTGCTTATTTAAAAATAAAATATAGGTACAATAAATATAACTAAAAAGCACTCCGCCAATTTCAATTCACCATTAAAAAAAACAAAAAAAATACAATTATATTTTCATTTCTTCGCTCTGGTGTCAGGCAAAGCGCAGCGTTGCCTCCGCACGCAATGCCTCCAGAATTCGGCGGAAAGTGGGGAACGGAGTGTCTTAAAACTAGGTTCCCTCTTGCCTTTCCTGCTGTGTGCGGGATATAGCGTGAAGCCGATTTAATTTGATTTATAAATATAAAAAAAAATACAATACTTTACAATAATAATTATATAGAACAAATCGTTACCGAATCCGGTCGACCCAGTTTTAATTTTGTATGAAAGTATACGCAGTGCATGAAATGTTTACGAGAACTGGAATGGAATAAGGAAGCGTATATGTGTTAACGGAACGTTATTACTTAGTACATGTTGAAAGAGTTATTATACCTACAGTTAAAATTAACTGTAGTTTTAACTATATACTCTTTGTATTATAATCAAGCTTTGATAGCTTCATGTTTTATCCCGCATATTGCAGGGTATACAGGAGTTAAATAGTATTTCTTTTTAAATTAAATCAAATCAGCTTCCCGCTATATCCCGCTGTATTTTCACGTATACAAAAACTTAGTGTTAAGACTCTCCGTTCCCCATTTTTCATGCATTCAAGACAAAGCCATACTTTGTCTTGTTATCATTGTTATCATAAATGAACATTTTCTTGAATGGGAATCGAATCCACAACTGTCGCATTTACTGTAATATTTTAAAGATATATGATTATTTATATATATTTAACCTCACGTTTTTATCTTTTACTTGCTATCCATACAAAATTCTAAACACAAACAAAACTCTTATTGTGGGAATTTTATATGTCAAACGAAACAATGTATAAAATAATCGAATTAAAACGTAATAAATCCTTTCCCTTACAAAGATGAACTCATAAATACGTAATGTATATTCTGCTTTGAATATTTAATTTATTTGTTAGTTGTAGGTACAGTAGGTAGGTATGCATTGTCTAATTTTTTCATAATACGACGCGGTGGTCATATTTTTTTTTCAGCTTCACGCTCTATCCCGCACACAGCAGTGATTTTGTAAACGGAGAACGAAGTGTCTCAACACTTCGTTCTCCGTTTTACGCTGAATTCTGGAGGCATTGCGTTGTGAGAGTGCCGGAACTCAATGCGAGTGGGAATCGAACTCACAACCAGTCAGGTTTATAGTAACCAACTTTTGTCTCAGCTCTACGATCGGCCTCTACTTTGAATATTTAATTAACTTATAACTTGTAGGTACATGCATTGTCTGAGTTCTCATACTACGACGCTGCGGTCACATATAAAGTACTAAATTAGTGTAAAAATTCTGTTCACGGTACGGTAAAGTGGTATTTATATGAAAAACAATTTAAAGTTCTATTTTAAGCTTTTTTTAGAATTTGTTGTATATTTTAAACTTAGTATTGAATGCTTTTAGTAAAGAGTCTAATGTCAATTCGATCGATTTATTTTTTCTCTTCTATTTCTTTTTTATTTATATAGAATTGTAGGGATAACATATTCTCGATTCCCTGATAACCGAGGTAGAGGGAAGAAACCTAGTGTCAAGACACTCTGTCCCACTCTCCGGTCAATTTTCTAGACATTGAGTTGCGGGTAGAGTGGTGGAAATCTATCTATCAATCAAAGCGAGTAAATCAAACGACGATGACATCATAAAATCACAAATAAAACAATGTTATGATCACATTATTTTTTATCTATTATTTTCTTCACTTTCATATTTATTAATAATACTTAGGACATTGAATTATCATAAAAAATATATGACGACCGGCAGAAATATTCCTTTAAAGCAACATTTGCCAATACAGAATAAAAAATATATAAATCACAACGAAGAAACCATTGCGCAGTTAAAAGGACAATCACCTTATACAAACGTATATGAAAGAAGTAATGAATTACATCATACATTCTTATACAATTGCACCTGGCTTAATATTTCTTGTTTAACAACTTCAACGTTCAACTTGAATTCTACAATTAAAAACAAGTTTAGTTTGTATCAGTATAAGTAGTTTAGATTTCTCATGGCTATATAAAGAAATTCTCTCGCTCATTAAAGTTGTGGTGACATTTTTTTAATACACTTGTTATATTATGTTCATATATATTTTGTATGAATGTATATAACCGACGTCAGATGCCGTCGATTCCCATTCGAGGGAATGAGTTATTTTCATTTTCTTTGGTATAATGACAAGAAAAAGGGCGACGCGGTGTTGAGTTCTACACGATGTCTCGAAAATTAGCCGGAATATCTCAAAGTAGGAATTAAGCCTGCAGTCACCGCTTAAAATAGTTAAGTACTGACTAAAGGTTACCAGCGTCACGTTACGGTCTAACTGGAAACGCAATGATTATAAGGTTGATCGACGCCCGTTAAAACGAGATATTTTTGATTGTACCGTTTTTTGTCTTTTTAAGATAAATTGCGTTGAGTCCCACCACTGCACATTGTTTAAAATGAAAGCGGCAAGTGGAGAACGACCAGTGAGGACACTCGTGGCGCAGAGAGACAAAGTGTGACTGCAAAATCGATTGATCGTGGTTTCGATCCCCATTCGAAAAAATGAAATATTTATTTAAATCTCTGGTGTCGAGACATAGCGAGGCGTAGAGTTCCACCACTCAACACGCAATGACTTCAAAATTCGGCTGCAATTGAGGAACAGCGTATATTAACACTAGGATCCCTCTGCCTAACACGCTGTGTGCGGCGTGAAGCTGAAAAAAAATGGAGAACAGAGTCCTGACGTTAATTAAAACAACATTGATCTATATAAAAATTTCTTACCAAATGACTCAAGAAAAATATCAAGTTCATTAAACAGTACCTAAAAGTTTGTTTTCATTTGAGATTATGTATTTTGATCATTTGATTAGGTATATTATATTCTTAAATTATCGTAATTTTCATTAAGCGCGATAACTTTTTTCGGTTTTTGCATATTCAAGTGTTTCATTCCTTTTTTTTATTTAATCTATACTAATATTATTAGTACTAATATTAAAAATTAGAACAGTTTGTCGGCGGTTGAACACTAGGTTCCCTCTGCCTACCCTGCTATGTGCGGGATACAGCGTGAAGCTGGAAGAGCTTGAACTCGCTAATTTCTGATATTACTGGTCCAAATTAAAAAAAAACATTAATCTTGGGTAGTCCATGTACCGATGAACTACTACTACTACTACTACAGGGCGTATAGTCATCAGGCTAAGACCAATGGGATGGGGCCATCCCCATTAGTCCATATTAACAATAAAAAATGTTAGAATGGACTAATGGGGATGGCCCCATCCCATTGGTCCATTTTTTCCGTTTTTGTCTATGTTAGAAATTACTAAAGTAAGAAACGGATATATATTAAAACATAACCGCAGGCGAGGACGGGTCGTTAGTACTAAATATTGTTTTAAAAATCAGAAATTTGATGCAAGCTAACCTATATATATATATATTGTAAGCTCTTAAAACCCTATCTTATATTCGATATGGGTAAAGTTTAAGCTCATAAAGATATAATCTTCCAAATATAAATAATACAAAAACTTAGGTATTCGTTACATAAATACGTATAAAAAATGTGAGGCATTAAAACAAAATATCCTGATGTCTCATTGAGAATGAAGAAAAAAGTGCTCAAGTTATTTAGGAACATCAAGAGAGTAAGTGGCAAAAGAATAGCAAAATCAAATTTATGGAGCAAGAGTGACTGGTAAGAGAAACAGGGGGAAACCGCAATGGATCAACCAGTCGATTTTACAGTCACACTTTGTGCCCCTGCGCCACACCAGACCTCTATAAACGTGCGTAACTTGAATTTGGCATCTCATATTATAACATATCGTTACCGAGCCCATACTGGTATAATACTGAATGTTTATAAGGTCACAAAGCCTCGCGGAAGACGACCGACCGGTCAAAACCTGCTATATCATATTGTTCAAACTGGTATCATACAATCACTTCAACATATATGTACAAGGTAACGAAAACCACTTGTCAATTTGTAAATGCACTGTGGCTCTGTATCGTAGATTTTTATGGCCCTCGTGGCGCAGCGTGGGTAATTGTAAATAGGAAGACTATGGGTTCGATTTCCACTTGAAATGAATTATTTTCATTTGTTTGCTCTGGCAAAACGACGAAGCGCGGTGCTAAGTTCCGCCACTCAATACTCAATGCTTATTTATTATTGTTATTTTTTAATTGTTACAAGTTACTGTTGGCCTGACTGACTTTCCATTCGAGACATTACTCGTCGGTTAGCAGGAACTAACGCTGGGGTTTGTCTTAAGTCGTAGATGCAATTCTCATGTAGGACAGCCTTGATAGTAGTCTTGAAAACGTAATAAAGCTAGCTGTGAAGTAATCTCTACCATAAAATAGATTTTATGGAAACTAGCATACCTTGAAAACGACGAGACCATTTAATGGTTGTAAAAATAAATAATCAGCTATAATCAACAGACGAAAAGAACGTATATTGAATACGTACTTTTTTATGTTTTGAAACAAAATATGTTTAATTTTTATATCATTTTTAGACGTATACAAAGATATATATCATAAGAAGCAAAAAATAAGTCATTTAAAAAAAGTTACAATCTATAAACAGATTTCATTAATTCAATTTTCTTCAATAGTTCTTACGGCTTCACAGTTATAATCAATTTCTTTGTTTAATTTTAAATGAAATTGGAGTTGCAAAGTTATACTACTACTGTTATAAATGTCAAAATTTATGTACTTATATATTTGTTCCACTGTCACGGAGAAACAACTGAACTGATTCAGATGAAACTCTACAGTAATATACTCTTAGCTTATACATTAAAATAAAGCAAAGATTAAAATTTATGTGAGATTTTTACAATTTGGCTATAATATAATAGAAATTACGATTGGGTCTCCATAATATTCATGATATTTAATCCAAGATATTTAATCTTCCTACATCTAGAGACATACCGATAAATCAAATGCCAAACCATTCAGAAATTTAGAATCTGTCCATTTAGAATTGTTAAATAAATTCAATGTCGCGTTTTGTATAGATAAATTATTGACCTAGAAATGGCAACATAATCAACATTCCACTAAGAGAAAATTAAATTTACAAACATCGATTATATTCAAAGTTACTATAGCACGATGACGTCTCACATTTTCCTTGCGTTACTAAGTATTCATATTTTGTTTCCTTATAGGCAATCATTTTGAATGTAAGCTGTAAGCATAATTTAACTGATAATACGAAATAGTCGTATTTTATAGTGCCAACCACTTCTTATTGTGAATTGCTAAGGTAATTCTCTGTAATCGCGACAGTTGGGAATTCGATTTCCAATCGAGGTAACGAATTATTTTCATTTTCCCGCTCTGGTAGCTAGACGAAGTGAGCGTCGAAAATGATAAAATGCTATATGCAGGATTCAACGGGGCGTTTTGTCTTCATACCAGAGCGAAGAGACGAAAATTATTCGTTCCCCTGAGAAGAAATCGAACCCACAACCATCGCGTTTACAGTCAGAAGCTATGTTTTTTTATAAAGTAATTAACTGAGATGTCTTTACAATCTTAGGTTTTAGTTTTAGTAATCTATTTAAAAGCTTATATGAAAAAAATATTTTATACTATTTATTAAAACATTGGAATCTCTAAGTATTCCGTTGCTTTAGCCTTATGCGGCCGCAAAACAGCTATAGGTTCACAAATTGTATACAAGTACGGAAACGGGCACCGGTACTCTTAGGGAGGATTCACACTATGGTGCCGGTCACCGTTCGCTCTCGATTCTATATAATATTCTTGTATGTAACATTCTTATATGCGTGTTTGGACCGGAGCTTAATCGGAACTATAGTATGAATGTTCTTGTTGTTTCTCATATAATAATATTTTTAACAGACTGAGGACCAAGAACCGACCGTGACTATAGAGTGAATCCTCCTTTACACATAGATAAAACCGTATAGCAGATGCCACCTCTTATATAATTCCTATATCTATATGCATAGCAACAGGGTGCCCGGGTAATTTTACTAACAAGATAATGTCTTGAAAAATTAGAAAAAGAAAACGTTTACACGAACATATATGTACAAAGCCAGACATCCCCGAAAATACATCCAGATACATCCATGCCTATACCTTAACAGTTTTAAAAAAATCTGACTTCCACTGGATCCCTTAGTCAGAACCTAGCCTAATTCTTATCAAATTACCCTTGAAATGTATTCTTTCCAACAAAAAAGAATCATCAAAATCGGTTGGCGTATATTGAGTTATTCGTCTACGTACTTAATACAAATTTAAGACTTATGTGATTTTCTCGTTGATAATATAGTCGGAACCAGTTTTCAAATAAACAAGAATCATCAAAAACGGTTCACCCAGTCAAAAGTTCAGTCGAATTGATAACCTGCTCCTTACGGAAATCGGTTAAAAAGAAAGACACAAGAAGGCAGTTTGATTACAAATTGACTAACAATTTATTTCAATGTAAACAAAAAAAGAGTTTCTGTTATAAGTATGCCTTTATTATTTTGATAATAATTTTCTATTTATTTCACGTTATATATCAAAGGGCCCAATAGTTTAATTGTGTCTTTTGTTAGACTATTTTAATAACTTTATTATTTATAGAATAATATGCATATAAGCAAATGAAATATTAATTAGTTTTAATATATAACTATGCTGTTTTTCTTATCTTTTCCATATGTATTTCAAAATTTTGAGAATATTTTCTGTCTCTTATTTATAGAGTTACATATCAACTTAACGTACTTTGCTTTTATAATATTAATCGTTTTCGAATCTATATTTTTCTCATTACATACATATATAAAACGTGTGCAAGGATTTATCAACCGCCAATCGCATTTTTTATCGAAATATGTAACCGCCGCTGGGACCGTTACCACCTGCTGCAAGCAAACACATACAAGAGTCGATAAAAAAAATGTGAATTTATAGAAACCGGTAACAAATTTGAATTTTACATCGAAATGATGGATGACAGGTCAGCGATACATCGCAAACAGTTATGTTGTGTTATTAATTTTAAAAAAGAATTCGAAGCCAAATATATCAGCATAAATTACTGTTAACTCGATCGTTGTGAAACAGATAACCTAATTTAAACTAAGCTTTCGTCACATTAAGATAAAGCCCAACGAGCTCCAATGTTTAAACGATTTATACCAATTCCGTGTGTCATTTTGTATCCAAAGGTACTGGGAATGTAATCAGCGGAACCGGTTTTAAGGTATTTTTAACGGATAACACTCGCCGGCTCAGAACACGGATTGATTGCAAATACTCACCGGCCGTTAGGTGCCGAGGGGGAGTGCACTAGCTTCACCGCGAACAAGAACTGGATCGCACAAACTAATAGACAACAGAGGTTCAATGATAATGTCAACGCACACAGAGCTAACGTCACTTCGTAAACCACTGCGAATTCCTCGGGGGCACCCGTCGCGGGGGCTGATATCTTGAGGAGAAACAGTAGCGCGAGTAGTGCCAACAGTAAACTGATAAGGCACAGTAGAGCTAAAGACGTCAGGGCCTCCTCTGTCGCCGCCCTCGTGCTCCGCACTCTGGTGGAAGTCGGTCTAGCGGGTGGAACTCCTGAAGCAGTTCCATTTGCAAGTTTCGGGGGTGATGCGACTGGAACTGGAATGATGACGGGCACGGTGGTCGGCGGTTGCGCGCCTGGACTGACACTGGCGGACGTCCCGCCAACCGAATGCTTCGAGGAGTCCAGGGTAGACACGTTCAGTGGCAGGTGGTGGTGCGGCCGCCGCGGCATGTTCTGGTAGCGGTGGTCATCGCTCGCCGCCGGCGGCCGCGTCGCATGCTTCAACATATTTCAACACTCACGCTGTAAGCCGCCATCGCGTCGAGTTTCGCATACGAGCTGACACGAGCGTATCGTGCGGCGGGCGCGCTGTGACTGAGACCGAGCCCCCTCTATACCTGCTTCGCGATTGTCAATCAAACGAGAACTCTACAACAAGCGGCCCCGTCACAGACCTACCCTTATAATACTCATACAATAGTATTAATGTAAACAAAATATTTCAGTCTATTGTGTATGTAGAGCTGAATAATTTGTTTATAATGCTTCAGACAAGTTGTTTGCAAACCTGTTTATTCACTATCTTGTAAGACAATTAGCCTGCACTGTTTCGAAACATATTATTGTACTAAAACTGAATATAATCAAAAGGAAACCGAGTAGGTAATATAATCTCGGTTTAATTAGTAGGTCGTAGCTTTATGTAATTATGACTTCATTGTTTAAACTAACTAAATTCTCATGAGTTGAATACGTTGGAACCTGTTTTCTTTAAACAGGGTCAAGGTGTGCTTTTCATTGGAGAATTTCGAAATAACTTAAAATCCATGATTCTTGTAGTAAAACTATTTAAGTATATGTGTGTGAATTTTATTAGGCAATTTTATGAAACAAAAACTATCTATACATATTATAAAACTATTTTATAAACTCATTGCTTTCTGGATATGCTCGTGTGAAATGGATATGCTCGATTTAAATATAGTTTTCCTTTAACATTTAGTGTTAGTTTTATTTTAATCGAGTTATAAATAAAAAAAATATGTCAATATAAAAAAAAAACTTAAAATTAAAATTTTTTGTTCTGAAACTTAAGCTATCAGTATATGGATATTGTTATTAATATAATAATATCATTAGATCTCCAAATTAGTTCAGTTCAAAGAAAATAAATGTAGTGTAGTATAAGCGGGCGAAGCCGCGAGCGAATCGCTAGTTTTGAATAATGTAATTGCTTGTATTATACACTTCCATTTGTAAACCGTACATAATTTCATCATATTGAATACAAAGTTTAAAATAAAATTAAAATACGTTATTTTACTTCATTTCACAGATGTTTGGTACCAATTTCCTTTTTAAGATTAGTATTAGGTACAAAATTTTATTTTCTTTCCGTTGTATTAAAATTAAACGACAGATGATCAGGTGATTCTGCTACTGCTATTCACACCTGTCCATAACGAAGCCATTAGTTGCTCAACAATTTAGAATTATAAATAAAAAATTAACAAAAAAATTACAGAAAAATATCATATAAGTTAGTGCTGTAATCATATAAGTTATCTTAAAAAAATGAGGCCGTGGCAGTCGTGGTTTAGAGGCACAGTCGTGTGACTGTAAACGCGATCATGGGTTCGATTTCCACTCAAGGATATGAAATATCCAAAATTATCATTTACTCGCTCTGGTAACGACGCAAACCGCGGCGTTGAGTTCCTTCACTGAACACACAATGCCTTCAGTCCAGAAATAGATGAAAAGTGGTTAATGGAAAATCAAGTTTATATTGATAAGCTTGATCTTATCTATGACATACCTAGTACTTAACTATCGATGCATCGTTTGTTGTATAGAGTCAGTTAAGAAAGCCAAGAATACATCTAAATACTTTAAATACAAATATTCCTTCCATAATAATTTAATTTTGTAACTAAAAATAATTTAAAAAACCAATTTAATTATGTGTGAAATGGGTGCAAAATTATTATTATAATGCAGGCGACTGTATGAAACATTACACAGCCCAGTCATACGTAAATCCGGATGGGCGCGTGGATAACACCTGCTCAGCAGATGTTTTAATATATCTCAGGAAAAAACTTAATAAAAACTTATAAAAAAATCCTTTTCTGGTAAACCATTGTTCTTAAGAGATTCGTAGGTTCAATAGAAAAAATGAGTGCTAGTAAGAATACGTAAAATAATTAAAGTGGTATGACGTCAATAAAAGTGAGACATAAGTGAATACCTTCTGTATAAAATATAGCAAAAGAGAATTAGCCTTTTAAAAAAATTATTAACGCATTACACTCTTATTTAGTTAGTTTATCAGAAATTCGTGATTTGTAGTTTTTCATATTTAAAGGAAATTTTTGAGCTACAGGATTACTAATTCATGTAATTTGTATCTAATGCGGTATTTTCGTATATAAATCCACCAAATTGATATAAATGATGCATTATCTTTAAAATTTAGTTTTTATTCAAAAATAAATAAATCAGCTTCATGCTGTATCCCGCATACAGCAGGGTAAGCAGACAAAACCTAGTGTTAGTATACTCCGTTCCGCCGAATTTTGAAGGCATTGCGTGTTCCTCGGGTGGAAATCGAACCTACAACCAATCGCGTTTACAGTCACATATTGAGTCCCTGAATCACGACTGGCCTCTAATTTTTATATATAAAATAACACCGGTCGTCAAAAATGCAGCTTGTCTACTTAGATCAAAATAGAAGATATATTGCCCCGTTTACCGTAAAATTCAAATTTTTGTCATAAATATTTATTCGATCGTATCACAAAGTGTGACTGTAAATGCGACGTTTGTGGGTTCGAGTCTACACGCAATGTCTCCTTCTACCTATCCCGCTATATACGAGATACAGTGTGAAGCTAAAAATCGTTATTTAAAATTTTTATAAAGTATATATGTGTTAGAAGGGCACAAGGTATCAAGGGCTCACATGTGTCGGTATACGTCAAGACCTACGATTGCAGATGTAATGTCTTTTTAATGTTTCCATAATCATAAGTGACCGATAAGTCTTTTTTAAGTTATGTTTTGATGACTCTCATTGAGGTTCACCATTTAACTGGGATTCGAGTCGAAAACATGCTAAACCTAAGTTTCTTCGATTCTTTTTTTTTCTAATTTTACATATTACTACTTAGCGGAACCGTTTAGGGTTCCTCAGGTTTAATCAATGAACTCCGTGAGTATTGTTAAACGAGTTTAAATGGCTACATTTATAAAGTGCCTCCTCAGTAATCTGTGCTACAGTAGATGTGACAGGACAAGTCCACAAAGAATGCAGCTCGGCTAGTTTTCGCTTACCGCTCCACACTATGGATTTTGTTTTCCTATATTTTTTTAGCTTCACGCTGTATCCATTACATAGCAGAATAGGCAGAGGGAACCTGGGGACCTAGTGTTAAGATAATCCGTTCCTATTAAGACACTTACATTCTCTACTTTCCACCGAATCCTGTAGGCATTGCGTGCTGAGTGGTGGAAATCATTAAAAAGTCGATTTAAATTGGAATAGAACAAACAACCTGACATGTTTACCTCTACCTTGAACCTCTATTTTCCTATATTCTTATAACAAAAACTAAAAATATTTACTTAACTTGTATCAAATATTTGTACTTATTTAATGTGTTTCATTAAAATGAATTTAATTAGTTTTATCATTCACACCTGTACTTTATAAATGTAAATAGATTTTTTATATAAAACTAACGGTATTTATACTATCCAGTTTGACTTCCTCTCAAATCATACGAATTTGAGCTAATTTGAGTTTAAGCGTGTTTCATATGTGCTTGCTCTAAGATGTTTAATATTTTTTTCATAATATTTAGTAAATATAGTAAACTAATTATATTTATCATCGAATAAAGTAGCACTTTATGACAAGGTAGAGCTTTCTAGATGACAAAAACAAATATAAAAATAATGGCAACATTAAAGCATATATAAATTCTAGAATTTTTCTATTATTATATTTTCATTTCTATAAGTAACGGAACTAAAAGGACTTAAACAATTTAATATTTAAATTATACTTAAATTCAAAGAAATAAAAGATATATAAAAGACATACCTGCAAAGTTATAATTTTAGTTATTCAAAAATTATGCTACCGTGACTGAATTTTATGAAACAAGGAAATATACATATACAAAAATAATTTAATTGAAGTGTAGTTATTACAGACTCTAACTTTATATTTTCAAATATTAGTAATTGTATGCAATATGATTATTGTTATGGTTGACAGCTTATTTGGCGCCATTAATAAAAAACTTTTTTTTTGTGTTACAAATAAAATTATATTCAGCCAAATATATATTTTTTAAATATTATTATAAATACACGTAAACAAATTTCAAATAAATATATGCAAATATGTATAAACTATAAAATAAAAATTATCTCAGCTTACCATACTTAAATTTATCAGACCTGTTAAAATCGTATTGTATTACATAAATAATATAAGACAAAACGAGTTTATATATTAAATACGATAATTACACTATCAATTGCGCAATAAAGTTTCTGTTTAAGATGAGGTCAGTTGTAGATAAGCTTCAGATTTCCTCGGTTTTATAATTTGTTAATATTTTTTAACAAATGTCAACGTGAGTATTTATTTTACTAATTTTAATTAATATTTTAAAGTTAAGTTTATTATATAGCTACTGTCCATTTATATCTAGTTATTTATTTTTGTTTTAAAACATATTGGTGTGTGATAGTAACCTAACTTTTTTTATAATAAGTAACTTATGTAAAAATTGGCTTATTTGTTTGTTGAAAGGCAACTTTTATAATTATAAAATATGGATAGCCTTGGTCGTAATTTTTTTTATATGTTAACTATTATTTACGTTATCTGGCGTTAAAACCTACTGATATGTTCCTATTTTGGTTTTATATGATAATTTATATAATACATTAGAAAAGAAAGCTCTACTAACTTTATTATATGTATATTTTCTACATAATATGTATTTAGGACACCGAAACTGTAAATTGTACAAAATTTATTGTCACCCTCGTATCGTTTGTGGGACATGCTTCATTGCACACTATAAGTGTGGATTCTAATCCCTAAAAATGTTGCTAGGTTTCTCCGTTCCATAGTCAGTGCCTTGTTGTTTTATTATGTTATTTATAATTATATTTTATCTGTATTTCTTTACTTGGATGTTATATCAATTGTAGCGGTACAATGTGTTTATTGTATCTGTAAATGGCTTAACTTGGATTTTAGGTTTTTTTCCTATTTTGATTATTTGCTTGCTGAGGGAACAATGGACGAAAGGTTTTACGACCTAACTTCAGAGCGACCATGACTCGTCAGTCGTATTATACCTCTTTACGTAAAAAATGATTTTGTAAACTAAAAAAGAACCATCCTTAGAAAAGATGGTCCTCTTGATGGTCTCTCAAGACCATCTCTATCTCGAGATCGCATGCAAGTATCAATTAAAATCATAGAAATCATCAAAAAAATTAAAATCAAATGTTCAGGTCTACGGCACATTAAAAGATAGGGGCATTTATACAGCGTTCCTGCTGCATTTTGTATGAAATTGGCTGCGGAACCAAAAAAGTGCGAATTTACAATACAAATAAAGAAAAATACCCGAAAAATTAAAAAATTATGGGTATTTCCAAAAACAATAATTACAATATTATATTTGTAGTTAATTTCGTACAAAATGATTGAATACGTCCGCAAACTTAAGTTTCAGTTTCATCAACTTGATTCACCGCATAATGAAAATCTATATTGAATATTGCCCGTTGACCTAAATCGTGAAATCAGTACAGAACCCTCGTAGGGCAGTTCCGACTCGCACTTAACCAGTTTTATATTTTTATTAAAATACCTACGTGCATGTTAACCAATAATTATGTAAGCAATATCGAAGGCAAACTTTCATAACTGTACCTATTACATTAGAAATACGATTTTAATTTTTAATAATATTTATTTAGAACGTGACATTGGCGAAATCATTTTGTGCTCAACTAACACGCTCGAGCACTGTTTGTTTGATTGAACGTCTTAATCTCAGGAATTGATTTATCATGGAAGACATATTATTACATCTCGTTAATTGTTTTGATGTAACATACTGAAGAGGCCCTCGTGGCGCAGGGGCACAAGCGTGCCACTGTAAGCGTGACATGTTGTGGGTTCGACTCACTCTGCTAACGAGGCAAAGCGCGGCATTGAGTTCCGCCACTCAACTCGCAATGCTTTCAGAATTCGGCGGACAGTGAGGAACGAAAGCTTTAATTCAGAATCTTCATGTGGACGAATTATCTTAACATTTCTAACCTCTGCCTATCCTACATGGTGTGATTAAACATTTCACTATCTCAGGTAGTGAATCGAACCCACAACCGCGTTTACTGCCACACCTTTGTGCCACCGGACCACGATAGCCTCAAATTATATTCTTCATTTTTCCTGCAGCCGCGTAATGGACGTGATCGTGATAGGCTGTGGTGCGGCCGGCATAGCGGCGCTGCGACAGCTGCATAACGCAGGACTGAACGTCCTGGGCTTGGAAGCGGATGACAGAATCGGTGGCAGAATAAAGACAGTTGATTTTGGAGATCGTTGTATAGATGTGGGGGCCGCTTGGTAAGGGTTATATGATAATTTATTATATTATTAAATTTTTTAATACTAAAATGCTACAAAATAAATAAAGTAAATGCTATGGATGTGGGTTCGTATCCCACACCACACACACCTCTCTATTTTCATAAATAAGACTATTTGATTAACTATTTTTTCTATCCATTTTTATGACTAAATGACAATGATTGTAGTTGATGCACGCACCACGCAAAGTTGATGAAATACAAAAATTACTAAAAATATTATAAACATCTAAGTTGACAATAAAAATATACTTACAATAACTAAAAATGTTGAAAGAACAATGTTTACACATTCAATTTCCGACGATTGCGAGTATTTCCAGACCGCATATTATACGTATCCGTAACAATATCAGTTATTTTAAACATTATAACGTAAGAGTTACTTTAAATAAAATTAGGTATATTTACGATTATACATAAAATTAGGTATAAGCTCGTGTATACTAATTTCCCAGCCCGCTCAACGGCCTTAAGCTGCGGTTCGAATCCCACAGGGGACGCCCTTGCCGTCAACATCCACGTAAGCAGCGACGCAAAGCTTGTAATTATTTAAGAGATAGAATATTCTCCTCTCTACCCACTCGGTGTCACTGTAAACGCCAATAGGGCTGACAGCATTAACCTCATGTTCGAAAAAAAAAACATAGAGACAGACAAAAAAACATATGGATATATAGAAGATACTGATATCGATAAAATGATCATAGGGAAAGAAAGAAAGTTTAATCCTCGCCAAATTGGTCCAATAAAATGATATAATATGTGGTTGACGGCAGGTTGTGGCCGGGCAATGTGTACCAGTCACTAATACCTATATTATCTCTGATCTAGAAGACCAAAACGTGTCGTTGTTTTCTACAAATTCTACATGAATTATAGAAATTGTAGAAAACAACGCCACAAGTCTCTTACAATAGTGAAGAGTGTCACAAAAGTCTCTGTATACACTGGTTATCTCTGTATATAAATACATATGCTACAATTAAATATAACAAAACTCGATGAAAATAAAGGGGACGTATATCTCATTCGTATTCTGCTTTAAGATGTGTAACAAAACCTTAATAAACGAAATTAATTTTCAGGTGTCATGGCGAAAAAGACAACGTTGTATTTGAACTAGCAAACCCCTTAGAGCTCTTGGGAAGACCTCAACCTGATAATAAATATTATGTTATGTCCAATGGGGACTTGCTACCGAATGAGGCTAGCGAAAGTATACTTCAATCCTTGAATGATGCTGTAGCTAAAGCAGATAAAAATTCAAAAAAGTCTATTTCAGAATGTGTGCGAAATGCGTGAGTACCTATTATTATTATCTACGCTACAGCTTCACGCTGTTTCTCACATAAAGTAGGGCTATGAGTGTACTCATCCCGGCTACCCGGGTACCTTCCTACAGGAAGGAGAACCGGGTGGGCCATGCCCACCCCAGAATAGTCTGGTGCCTGGTCCAGAAGTTTTACTTACAAACAAAATTTGCCCAAGTTGTTGTGTGTTGTGTTTCAAGGCTAAAGTCCAGCCCTTCCTTTACACAGTCATCTACAGCTAACTTCAGTATGGCCACAATTTATAGACCGTGCTGTATTACTTATTTATGTCAATAAAGTTGGCTTAGAATTTTTTACCTTAAAAAACCTAACTTCAGGGCGGTCACAACAACAAACAACAACGGTACATACTAGATTTAATTATTAATTTTCAGACCAAAAGTCGACCCAAATCTCAAAAGAGATCCCATCTTGGTCCAATCGTTTATAGAATGGTTTGAAAGAAACAGTCATGTTGGTGGTCAGAGCGATCCTTTGAAAGGGAAATCCCTGAAAGGTTTAGAAGAGAATTGGGGATGTGAAGGTGAATTTATGTTGAACTGGAAAGGAAGAGGTTTTAAAACCATACTTGATGTTTTATTGGTATGTAAAATAAAGATTATGTTTTATTTCTTTCATTTTAACAACACACTGTATCCTGCAGATAGCAGGGTAGACAGAGAGAACCTGGGAACCTAGAGCTAAGACACTCGTTCCCCACTTTCAGCTAAATTCTGGAGAATGCCTCCAGAAATTTGGATGATTTGAGTGTTGAGTGGCGGAACTCAACGATTATATCAGTATAATTTTATAAAAGTGGGAGCAGGATGATTGATCTCTAGTTTATTTCAATGTGATTATGGTTATTTAGTTACAGTAGATAACGTTCGAGTATTTGTTGATTATTTGTTTATTCCTTTGTTTTTGAAATGTCTTAGAAGTTACTAATAAAATATAAAATGCTTCAATACAAGATAAGTAGATATTTTGGTGTAGTCATAGTATGATTGTTCAAACTGTACAAAATTTCTGAACTCTGAAAGAACCTAAGACAGAGTAATAAATCTATAAATAAAAAAAACTCATTTCACAGAACAAATATCCGGATCCATCGAAACAACTACCAATATCTATTCATCTAAACAAAGAAGTAGAGAGTATAAAGTGGAGATCCACCAAACAAGAAGCGGGGAACCCCCTAGTGCAGATCACTTGTAAGGACGGCAGCCTTTATGCAGCCAAGAGCGTTATTGTCACTATGTCTATAGGTGTTTTGAAGGAGAGGTAAGATAATAAAATAAAATACATTAAAACTTGAATGTTATGGGAGGTTATCAGTATTTTAGAAGATTAGTCGTCTCTTTTAACATTTTTAAAGTATTATTCCACACTTACGAAAGAAAAATACTTAAATAATTTAGAAAACGTATAAAAATTTGAACGTAGCGGGACTCGAACCCGCGCCTCTTGGAAATTGACCAGATACTAACAACAACATAAATAAGTTGTAACAAGCGTACAAAAATTTCGGCGTGGTTCGATGAGAACGTATGGCTTAGTGGTCAGAGAGCCTGGTCGGTTTACAGGAGGCGCGGGTTCGAGTCCCGCTACGTTAAAATTTTAATATGTTTTCTAAATGACTATTCGTCTGTCACAATACTGTTGTTAAGATAGATAATAACATCTACTTTTTTTAGCTTAACTCTGTATCCCGCGTGTATCAGGGAAGGCAGAGGAAGCCTAGTGTTAAGACTCCACTTCCCACGTTCCGCCAAATTATATAGATATTAAATATTTCATTTCTTCAAGTGGGGATCGAACCAATAACCTATAGCGTGCCCCACAACAAGCCTCAATGTAATTTCTTTTAGATTTTTTTGCATAAAATGCAATGTATTTTTATTGATTGGATGATTTTTTTATTATACCAACTTAACAAACGTAAAAAAAACTTAATTTTCATATTACTATACTTCAGATACACACAGCTATTCAGCCCAGCGTTACCAGCCGAGAAAATTAATTCCATAAACACACTCCAACTTTGCGTTCTCGACAAAATTTATATAGAATTTACTGAGCCATGGTGGCCTAAAACCCCAGCTAACATCTCAATCTTGTGGAAAAAAGAAGACAAGTTAAAATTTTCACCACAAGAACAATGGGTGACAGAGTTGTATGGATTATATTCAGTGGATTACCATCCGAATGTGTTGCTTGCTTGGGTTTACGGTGAAGCTGCTGAATGTATGGAGAAAAAGAGTGATGCAGAAGTCAGGGCTGGTGTTAGTAAATTATTGGATATTGTGTTTAAGAAGAAATTTAATGTTTCTCCTATTAAATCTATTTTAAGGTAAAAAGAATTTATTTATTTTTTTATTATGGTACCATTTAAATGTTATTTAAATTAAAAAAATGAATCTTAAGCTTAATTTTCCTTGCATTCGAGTCCAAGAAAAATAATTGCTTAACTGTAACGTTTTATTGAAATTATGAAAAATATAATTTAGTAGTGGAGATGTAGGTATATAGGAATATTTACAGTATAATAAAATAATATCGTTTATATTTACATGTACACTCCAGATCTCAATGGGCATTAAATCCACTGGCTCGAGGCTCATATTCCTACCGCAGTGTTGCAAGTGAACAAAATGGCGGCAGTGCTGCCATACTATCGCAACCATTGTGTCACGGGGACTTCCCCGTAGTTTGCTTCGCGGGAGAGGGGACTTCCCATCACAGACACGCAGCTGTACACGGCGCTATAGAGTCCGGTTTTAGAGAAGCTAGCAGACTTATTGAGCATTTTAAGAAAGGAAAATAATTATATAACAAACAATTTTACATATATATAAAACATGTAACTTGGTTATATAAATATGTTTTATAATTTGACGATTCAAAATATTCAGCAATTTTTTGGAAGTTTGTGTGTCGTGGTTGTTAGGATAAATAAAAATTTATTATAAATTATAAAGTATTTTGAATTTGAGTTTGACGTATTTGAATTAGAAGTATTTGAATTTGACGTCTTTAACGAATTTTATTGTTATTATTCGCCGTAATAATATCTGTTAAAAATATTTTTGAATAAATTAATTGTTCCTTAAGGTAAGGTCCAATTTTTATATTGTATACTCATACAGAATCAGAAAATTATATTTAAGTTCTATTATAATTAATCAAATAAATTTAACAAATGACAACATGACCATCGTGGCGGGCTTTTTTAGGTACCCAAGGCCCTTTTTTAAGTACCCACATGGAATCATTTCCGAAGGTAGGCCATTCCACAATTGCGTGGTGCGTGGAAGGAAGTTCCCACAGAACTGCACAGTAGTGGAGGGCCACGTTGCCAGATGATGTGGATGGTATTTAAATTTGTGACGTAAGAGAATTCAGCGGCAGGTAACAGGTCAAACAGTTCCCCAGAACACTCCCCATGATAAATGCGGTAGAGAACGCACAGCGAAGAGACGTCTCTACGCAAAGCCAAAGTGTCAAGCCTTTCACAGATCATTGGGTCACCAACGATTCGAACGGCTCTACGTTGTATGTGATCAAATGGATCAATCTGATACTAGGGTGCACCAGCCCAGAGATGGGAACAGATGAACAGAGATGGGACTCCATACGATGCCGAACCTGGGCCCTATTGGTGTTTCGGGGTGCAGTATTGTCTCATGTTGCTGATGACCCCCCGTTTCTTTGAGGCCAACGCTGCAAGGTTCGGATCTTGCAGCGTCCAACCGTAATAGGCGTTTAGACGCTAAACGAAAATAAATATATTGTTACTGGTAGTATGTAATATGCGCACACTGCTAATCACACTTTTATGCGTATTATATTTATAATATTATTTAAATTATTAATTTAAATAATATTAATAATTTAAATAATATTATAAAGAAAATATAATAAAATAACACTACGTGCCTTAACACCAAGTTCTCTCTGCCTACCCTGCTGTTTGCGGGATACAGCGTGAAGCTGAATTTATAATAAAATAAAATCACGTGACCGCAAACATGGCATGGCATATATAGCCCGACAAGAACTTTGTGGGTTATCAGTATTTTAGGGCGTCACCTACATAGACATTAATCATTTCATTTTCTCGGTCTGGTAACGAGGCAAAGCGCGGCGTTGAGTTTCGCCATTCAACTTGCAATGTCTCCAGAATTCAGCAGGAAGTGGGAAACGGAAGTATCTTAATGGGAACAAACTAACTTAATGCTGGGCTCCCAGGTTGCATATACCATGCTCTGTGCGGAATATAGCCTGAAGCTACCAAAACAAAAAACATATAATGCTAAAATGAAAATATTTTCAGTGGTTGTGATATGGAGTTGTTACATATTGTAAATGAAATAACATTTACAATATGTAACAACTCCATATCACAACGAAACGAATTAAATAGCAATAAAACATACAATTTAATAAGACCGCAAATAATCACATAGCTAAAATTAAAAAAAAAAACACGCAACCAATTGAGAAAGTGAATTTTAAATTAATTAAATAAAATAAGTCTATAAACGTTAATAATAGATAAGGAATTGCAGAATTGCGGACCTTTGCAGATTGATTTGATCCCACTTTAGGGAAAGATGATTATTCTATTATTTCCATATTACCGTTACTAGTAAGGCATCATTTTAAAATATAATTAAGAACTATTAGTAATTCATCTTCAAAGTCAACTTTTATATGAATTAAAGAAAATTCAAGTATATATAACATCAGAACTAACGTCACACATCTTAATCATAAAACAATCACATCATCAACGTCATCATCATTCCAACTTTATTGTCTTCTTATTTTTACGTTTACTATTTTTTAATATGATTTAAAATCCTTTAACTGCGATTTCAGTGAGTTGAGCTGGTTTTATTTACCAAATTCTACAAAATTAAATCTTTTCAACTATATATAACATCAGTAATGGTCTCAGTACTAATAATATTACCGTCTTCATCAACATCACACATCATAATTTCAACTTCATTGTTGATTTCATTTTTCTTTTCAACTTCACTATTCTTGAATGTAATTTCAAATCTTTTGGGCGTAGTTTCAGTGGCTTCAGCTATTTCTTTCAAATCGAATTCAAACTTATTAGTTAAAGACTCTTTAGGCCAACTGTAGCCATCTACAATTTTCTTTGAAACATCCTCAAATTCAAATCTTGTTGTTGTCAGTCTGTACATGCCATCTTCACTTATTTGATATCTGAAATTAATAATAAAAGAAATATATTTTATGCATTTCTAATTTATTATGAAATAAGCAGAGAGAAGGTAGTGGTACCACTAAAAAATCCCATCCATACGATTTTCTTTTCTAATTATTACGTCTTTTATGTATTTTTTAATATATTTTTTGCTACTTCCCTTTTAAAAAATCTGAGCGCCAATAACACACACATGTAGGTATTATTTATAGTTTCTTAATATTTCTATATTTATATATGAGTTCTGTACACATAATACATGAGTTTTATCGAATTAGAATTTGAAAATGGCGGAATGTTACCCTGCAACCATATACACAGCGTTTTTGTCAGCACCACTTTAAATGAAACCACAGTTTTAACTACTCTATAAAAGC
>DWAN01000461.1:0-23826 GCA_018230445.1 Heliconius hewitsoni | reverse complement strand
ACACTTGAATGTATAATATAATAACCGATAATTTTTTGTTACAGTTTTAACATGGAAGCGACACGACACGTGTCGGCCCACTGGCTTTCAGCTATAGTCCTTCTCTGCTCATTTTGTTCTTCACATTCTTTTAATGATAAGGTAAGTTTAATTACCAAGTTAAAAATATATTAATTGAAAAAAATCATTTGTGGTATTTGTATAACTAATATTTTTTTATTTTTTTTATTTATTTTTTTATTTTTTTTATTTATTTATTTTAGGTAGTGTTCCTGATTTACTTAAACAAAATACGACAATTTCACAGTCAAAATGTGAATTAACATTATTTTCCTCGAGTGGGAAACGAACCTACGTGTTTGTTTTTGTTTCTGCCTCTACGCCACAATGGCTTATAATTTATAGTTATCACAGGTCATTTTAACATTAAAGTCTCTTTTTAAAGAACTTTTTACATTGTTATTTTTTAATGAATACATTTTAGTACTTTATTGTTATTAGGAATACGTAAAGCTTAATTTAGATTTAATAATGTTGTTAACCATAAACTTATCTTCGAAGCAAAATAAAAAAGTTATTATGTTTTGAAGAAAATTTTAATTGTTATATTAATTTTCGAAATTGCATCGTATAATGTTTTAATTTATATTTTGAAATGAAAAAATTGACTCGCTATAGTGCAGCGTTTAAAACGCTGCCTTAGCTGTGATCGTGAATTCAAATCAAATATTTTTTTTGGACCACAGAAGGAAGACCGTCTTAAAAAAAATCATAAGTAATTATTTATAATTTGTTTATATTTTCCCATATGTTATTTGGTACAAGAAATTGGATTTATAATTACCGATATTTTATGTGGTGATAAGCGTTGGATTGCGTCATTAAATATACAAAGTAATGAAATTTTACACGAAAACTGGAGAATGTCTTACAGTAGTTTCCCTCTACATATGCATTTATATATATATATATATATTCATAAATATCGTATCGTATAGGATTTACGATATTCCACATCGATAATATAATCCAGAACAGGTGGTTTCGTCAGCCACGCCTTTCATAATGGACCGGTCGAACGGTTTGCTGTAATTTGGTAACCGTGACGTCACACAACCTGTTGATGAAAAAAATGCAACGGCACTTACGAAGTGTAGCAGTTATGAAACGAACCGCGACGAAGGAATGTATAGTTTGTATAGATTTCGACGTACAGGTGCTACAAATGTTGTTGTTTACTTAGGTTTTATAATATTATCATTATCTTTTTTTTTAGTTTCACGCTTTATCCCAACACTAGGTTCCCTTTATCAATTTTTATATGGTAAAAAGGATTGGCAGAGGGAAACTGGTGTTAATACATTCTGTTCTCAACCAATTTTCAAGATATTGTGTGTTGAATGGCGGAACATAACCCCGCAATGTCCTAGTATGAGAGCGAGAAAATGAAAATAATTAATTTCCTTAATAGGAATCGAACTACAGCTGTAGTATTTACAGTTATTTTCTCTCTCGCTGCACCTCCTAATACTTAAAGTCACTGTAAAAAATTAAAAATATTTCGTGTTACTTTTGGCAGATAGTAAAGTGCCTGACTTTATATTAGCTGAAATCTTCTTTTTTCCATACTTATTCGTTATTATAACATTTTTAATGTGATTTTTTTTTATATAAAATTATTAGGCTGTTAAAAAATACTCGAAATGTCCTAAGTATGCTCTTGTACAACATTTTTACCTTCACGCTGTGTTCCGCATAAGACGTGTGGGCAGAGGGAACCTGAGGGAGAGGAACCTCAAAATAACCATTCCAAATTTCAATTCTAATTATACTAATTTGTAAAGAAGTTAGGTTAACTCAATCTGTCATGAAAAATATACCTAATAGATAAAATTAATTCTTATTAATTCAAATTTTGATTGATAATGAACAAGATTTATTAGCGCTCATCGATCTGCTGTCACACCGTCTTGTATAGTGTCAAAATATAAATCACATTAGGTTATATGAAGTCTATAAATCTTATTATGGCTATCGAAGTTAATTACATTCGTGGTTTTTGTTAAGGTTGGTACTGCTGGTGGTTTGGAAGGGGAGCTTCTTCATGTTTTTCTATTTTGTTTCTGATGTTAGGGCATGTATGAAGAAATTGATGACAGTGGCCTAGTTGAAAGAGGTACGTACATATGAAGGGACCGTAGCGTGTGGCGTTCCCTTTCCTCTGGCTACCCCACTAGGAATAAATCGTGACACCAAAAAATAATTAATTTATATTATTTACATAATATATATTTTTTTGTGTCTGCTAAGTACATTAAGAATATTATAAAAAAACTATTTTAAAATATATTGATTTGGAAAAAAAAATCTTTATTTCTTACGTTTAGATCATCACCGTCCCCCTTTAATATTAATCTATTAAAGCCAAAGGTTGATAATACAAAGAACAATAATAGTAATTTTATAAATATTTTATGCTTTGGTTATAATAAAAAATCTGTTTAAGCGAGCGAAGCCACGTTCGAGTCGCTGGTATATCATAAAATTTAATATTTAAAAGTAACATAGCTGTAATGTAGGTTATGGCAACGTCATGGTCGTACAAGATTAACTCAATTATAGATGATTTAACATGTAATTAAACTTTAAATCTCATAGCTAAGTGTCACAAAGTGGGACATTCTGTTATGCCTAATTTTGTTCAATTACCATTATGGTTGATTCCTTTTGAATATCTTTCATATATTCGATATCGTTGTAACTATTAGATTAGTAAGACTTATTTATACTTTAATATCAGGATTATGATGATATTATTTGAGACTATTGAAAAGAAAGAAAGACTGTGCGGTAAGCAGTGACGGAATTCAACGCCGTGCCTTATATTTCTACAGCGGGAAAATGTATTCGAGTGGAAATCGAACCTATCATTTTTACAGTGAGACGCTGTATTGCTTAATTAAGTGTTTTTTTTCGGCAGAGCGAACCTGGGAACGTAGTGATCAGACACTTTGTTCTTATTTAAGACTTCCGTTTCTCACTTTCTGCCAAATTCTCAACCCCATTGTTTGTCCACCCACAGCGGGGAAATGAAATTATTAAATATTTCAGTCCCTCGAGTAAGAATCGAACTAGCAATCGTTGCGGTTTACAGTCGCAAACTTGTGCCGCTTCGCCACAACGGTCTCCTAAATAAATTTTATCTAACGTGTATTTAAATAAAATAATAAATAATCGTACAAAATATACGTAAAAGTATGTGAAAAATACTTAATTTATCCCCGCTTTACCTTTTAAAGAATATGCCATATTTATAGACAGATTATTGAATCGAAGACATTTTAAAATGAATTTGTTATTTAAATCACATTCAAATGGAATTTCGATTACACGAGATGAATATAAAGCAATATTCAAATATTGTTCCTCAAATAGGTTCAGTCACTTCGTGCGCAGAGTAAGAAACAATTATTACTTTTAAATTACAAAAAATATTATTTTAGTTTGAGGCCAGTCGTGGCACAGCGACACAAGTGTGTGATTGTAACGCGACGTTGTGGGTTCGATCCCCACTCGAGGACATGAAATATTTATTGAAATTTAATGCTGGAAGCCTCTACGAATCTTATTTTGGAGAATATCTAGATTTAGTTAAAGATTTCCCCGTTCTACAATGTACTAAGAAATGAAAAAAAAAATTAGATTCGAAGGCTAAATCAAACAATGTTCTACTTTTAGGCAAGAAATGAAATATTTATGTTTTTCAAATCCTCACCCTAGAAACAAGGCAAAACGCGTCGTTGAATTCCGCCAGTCAACTAGCATTGCGTCCAGAATTCTTCAAAAAGTGGGGAACGGAGAGTCTTAACACCAAGTTCCCTGCTATGTGCGGGCTTCAGCGTGAATGTAAAAAATAGATAAAAAGAAACTGGTAAAAATAATCACTACAGATAACTTTTCATATATTATGAAAAATCTACATATTATTATCTAATAAACTTTTAGTAGTTAGACATGACCTTGTTTCACAACGACATGATCCTATAAAACGTAAGTGAATAAAAGAAAGTGAATAAAACGAAATTTTGTATGAAATTGAATTTTATGGAAAATCGATTTTAAGCATTTTAAATGGCACCGTGAAATAAGGTCTTGAGTTTCACTATTTGAGGCCTTCGGCAATTCTAGAAGACGCACCGTTACCCTTCACCTTGATCAATTTAGAAACATCTCAGTCAACACAATTACTACAATAATATTTTTAACATAAACGGGCCTAGTGAAATCTTTCTTACACCGAATGATCGATATATTTACGAATACGTCCATCAATAAGAATCGAATTCACGATCACATTGAACTGTCCAACCGACCAACAACTAGGCCAAGAGGTCAAACAAAATCTAATTTAATTTAAGTTTACAATGATTTTCATTACCGATAAGCTTCATATTAAATTGCCTATTTCTTCACAGTCTGTGTTTTGTTACTCTGTGATAAATGAACTCTATTGTGCACGTGGTTACATAACGCATACCAAACGCCGTTGGCTGCTATGTGACTGTTCTTACGATTGAAATGTTTCTGATCATACAAAATGATATTGCAATAATATTTTTTAATGTATGTGTTTTTTATTATATGTATTAGTATCGCAATTGATACTTGAAACATTTGATAAAACCAAGTCCTTGTTTTATTTGTTTTTTAGTAAATAAATAATATAAATAGAATAATTTAAAAAGAAAACTAAACAGTTTCCAAATTCCATTATTAACAAAAGATATTCAATAACTAGAAAGTTGTAAATTAAATATAAAATTTAAAAATAGTTCATTTTCTCATTTACACAGTTCATTATAATGTTAATAATTTATTAAAAAACAAATAAACAGTAGCTTCATGATTAAAAAAATAATTTTCTTATTGAGACTACATTAGAATACGAATAGAAGATGCGATCGAATCCTAAATATTAATAATTAAATGTCAAAATAATCTATAAAATGTCACGAATGAATCAGTTTTAAATAATCGATTATTTTTGCATAAGAATTCGAGTAAATCTTCTATCATTAGAAAATTGACCTATTTTGTGGGACGCGCATAATATCACGTCTACATTAATAAAATTCCAGATATTTAAAGTTACGTTTACATATATTAAACTATATATGTACCTCAGATTTATATTTTGTCATTCGAATACTTGTTAAAGAAAAATTATCGTTTAATTTTATCATTACATTATTTTTTACTTTTGAAGTCATTATAAGTAAGTTCAATAAAATTTATCAGAGTAGTATCTTTTAGCGCTGAGATTAAATGTTTTATGAAAAAGAATGATTTGAATTTTATATGTTTTAAAATAATTGTGGGTTCGATTTAAATTCGTGGAGTGAACTTTTTTCGTATCCTTGTTTTGGTCACAAGACAAAGTGGTGTTGTGTTCCGCCACTCAACATCTCCGTGTCTCAAATATTATGTTAGTCATTACGGTGCGTTTTGAAATGGCAGAAAAGTAGAGGAAAAAATATCCACCAAAATAAAGGAGATGCATGGACGTTTAAATAATTAATTACCAATCCTCTAGATATTTTCCTAGAACATTTAAATAGACTCCATTTGTCTTTGGATGCGTCATGGGACTAAAATCAGTTTACTGACCAAAGGTGACCAGTACCGTTGTAATTTGACGACAATTAATCAATTTGAGGAAAACAAAGTCAAACAGAGTTTGGAAAAAATGGATATATTTTTTTGTTAAATATCAATTTGAGTATAAGCGCGACGAGCGTGGCTTCGATTCTCACTCAGGGGAAAACATTGTTTTGATTTCCTCGCTCTGGTTACAAGACAAAACGTGTGAAGTGATGGAACTCAACGCCGTGCTTTCAATATTCTACTATACGTATACAATATGAGCTATCCAATCGCGGCTTCACCCGCTTTAAAGTTAAATTACACAGAATGTTTACATAAATTGTGACCTATGTGTTACTTTGAAGTTTCTATAATTCGTTCGGTAGTTTTTGCGTGAAAGCGGAACATACATCCACCTATAGATAGATATTAAACCTCTACGCTCTACATACATAATACAATCTAACTTTTCGCCGTTAGTGATAAACATTAAGCCGAGATTGATTATTACAAGAGTTTGCACTTCTTTTAAATATACGAAACACTCAATATAGTATTAAATCGAATATGAAATTATCTTAATTGATTTTTTATCTTGTTTACTTTGGAATTCTAGTAAATGAAAGATTTTGTTTTTCTAGCTATTGATTTTGATAAATTGTTGTAATATTACAGTTTTTTTTTGTATTAATTGTAATATACATATATGTACATATACATAAACAGTAGATAAGATTTTTGTATGTTTGTGATATAAATAAATAATATACTACAGATTTATATTTATAATTTAAAAACGTGCACTGAAAGCTGTATATGAAACTATTACAGGAGTCCGTTAAATAAAAAACTATAATGGAGCTTACGAAATTGACAAATAAAATAATAGAAAAGTTCCATAGTTATAGCTTTTGTTTAAATCGGATTGTTTTAATTCGCTTTTAAAAATAGCATTGAAACTAAGAGATTAATTAGAAGTTAATAGTACTCAAAATATATTAATTTCTACCTAATATACTCGAATGTATCTCTCTCTCTCTCTCTCTCTCTCTCTCTCTTACTCTCTTAGCCTTTTTTTAGCTTCGCGCACATTGCAGAGTAGGGTGGGAACCAATTGTTAAAATACTTCGTTCCTATTAAGACACCCGTTCCCCACTTTCCGCTGAGGCATTTTTTGTATGAAGAACACATAGCAAACGAGCGTACGGGTCACTTGCGTTGCATATTGAGTGGCGGAACTAAACGCCGCGCTTTGCCACCTAGCCTTTTATGATTGATAAAATAATATCTGTATACTATCAATACTTATTAACACCAAAAACAGTTCACTTTATTAAATATATCGTATTTTTTTAGTTCTAAGAAATTCTTATATATGAATCACAAGAATAATCTAAAAGCTTTTAAGATGAAGTGATTACATGAACTTTGTAAGTTGATGACATAAGAAGGAAACGGTCCGTCAAGTTCAAGGAATCTTCACACATTTATAACATTTAATATAAAATTGATGACAAATAAACCGCAAACATATAAAATATTTATTTTTGTACAAGTATATATAAAAAAAAATATGATTATCTATATTAGATACAGATAAAAATTTGGTATTCATAAAAACTACTATAAATTAAACATTGAATTTATCTTGATGATTTATTTTTTTGATTTATTTTAGAAAAATAACGTTTTGTTTAATTTCTTAAATATTGAAAAGTACTTTTTTTTTGTAAGTGACGCTATAGGAGAGCAATTTCTAAAACTAAAAAAATCTTAATTAATCTAAATTTGAAAAATTTTATTTTTATTTTTAAGGCGCGAATATGCAAAATAAGTGTTAACTTACGCAACCCAACGAACGACACATGAACAATGTAAGATGTAAAGTGATTTTTTAGCCTGCAATAATTTTGGCAAAATTATATACATCCATACATATACATATTATCTTGTTATTTTTAAAATAATATTATACATTATGACTATTACAGCCACATCATCAATAATTTTAATTATCATATATTTCAGAAGCAAAACCGCAAATTTTATGCAGTAAAATAATTGGGCAATTTCACATCCTGGTTGTTCTGAGAAGCTGACGTGTTTCCCTTTGACATGATATCATTTGTTTTTTCAGATATAAGGAAAGACAAAATATGACATAACCTTAACTACATTTTATTATCTTAGACCAGATAATAAAATTAATATATTTTTATAAGAAACACATGAGAAATCTGTTCAAAAATAGTTTTAGGAAAATTAATCATTTTGTAAAACTTTCCTTGACTAAAATTTGTTAAGAAACATATCGTCATCGATATCAACAACGAAATAGTGAATCACAACACTGTCGTTCTTTTAAGGTTATTTCGTAAGCAAGACCCACTCAACACGCAATGCTTCCAAAATTCGGCGGGAAGTAGGATAGGAATAAGCACTAACATAACCAGGTTGACAGGTTCCCTCTGCCTAAGTTAAGCTCCAAAAAGGGGAAAATGATTGTTTCGAAAGACTACATTAGGTTCACTGATTTAATCAAGGTCACTGCAAAACTGATTTTTGAAAATACTGTACGTTTTTAAATCAATTTTAAAAATGTATTATACTTACATATAGTAACTAAATAATGAATGATTATCAACTGGATCATAATATATAGGCTATTGTGTTACAAGCCAATAGTTATCTCAAATTAATCCTACATTTCATAGGTCGAGACCTAGTTACTTTGAAATATAATATTTAGTAATATCAATAACGTAGCATCCATTTTACATTATGAGCACTAATTCAATTTAAGAGACCTACGTGACGTCCCGCCACAGTGGGACAGTGTCTGATTGTAAATGAAGTGCTTGTGGGTTCGACCCACAATCAGGGGAAAGGTTTATTTTATTTTACATGTCCATTCTCATCAATGAAACGCGCCTTTGAGTACTAGCACTTTATTATAATTTCAAGTTTAGTAATAACTGCATTATTGATGAAATTTTTAACTTTAAAGCGAAATTGAACCCTGACCCAACTCCACTTAAATTTTCGCTCCACTGCTTGCCCTTGCGTAAAGGTCGAGAGAAGATTATGACAGATTTGCGGTCGCAATCAATTTATTTCATTTATTTTAAATTAGTCAGTGATAGCCAGTGAGTCGCGAGGTAAATTTATTGACATTTGAAATTGAATAAATGCTCATTATAATCAAATAATTTCTACACCAGGAAAGTTCAGTATTAATTAATCTAATATAGCTTTTCACTCTATCCCGCATAATGAACCCCAAGCTGCTGATTTTTTTTCTGCGTTGAGTGGAGGATCTCAACGCCGCCTTAAATATAATAATAAAAAACATTAAAATAATTCAATATTCTCAGTTTGAAATAGATACTTATAATTTTTTTTTATTATACTTTAAAAGTCTTTAAAATTAATGGCACTGAGTATAGTTGACCCCTTATACAACTTACCAGTTGTTTTATTTTTAAACTTTAATTCTATTTTATTTATTATTATTGGACGAAGTATTTTTTAACTTCACGCTATATCCCGTACATAGCAGGGTAGACAGAGGGAACCTGAGAACCTAGTGTTAAGACACTCCGTTTTCCTTTAATTATTGCGTTCCCCAGTTTTCACTGAATTCTTGAAGCATTGCGTATTGAGCGCTATGCCTCGGTATCAGGGCGAGGAAAATAAAATATTATATATTTCATTCCTCCGAGTGGGAATCGAATCCAGAACCGTCGCATTTGTGCCCTGCGGACTCCTGGCTCGACGGCCTCTCTTTCCGGCAGGTTTCAGGTGGCAGTGCTCAACGTCTTGCTTTGTCTGATCTGATAGAATCGGATACAATCAGAATGAGGATTAAATCTACATATTTTCAAATTTGTCGTCAAGTGATTTTATAAAAGTTGTTAAGAATCATAAAATCACTTTTCCTTAAAATAAAATGCAGCTATAAGACATTTTAGTTTTTAGTATCTATTATTAAAAAACTATTTAACTTTAAATTTAAATATAGCACTAAAGTTTTGTCCTGTTTTTATTTTAAACAAAAAAATCATTATTTAAATATTTATTACAGTATTTTTTACTATTTTATAAATCCTTGAGTTATTATAAGTAGCACCAGTCGCTGTTACACACTGCACTGTGTCTAATTTGACCCAAATGGTACATATCCGTGACATTTAACTTTTACTTAAATATATACTCAATATTCGTAAATTGTAATTGTTTTTAGTTACTTTTTCGTGTTTATTGATAGTTATATTGTTAAGAAAACTAAAAAAATATGCTTTTCTTAACCAAGTGCTAAAGTTACTATATAATGTGTTTTTTTTTATTCTCTTAGCTTCACTCTGTTATATATTCTGTACATACTAGGGTATGCAATGGGAACCCAGCATTAAGACACTGTACCAATTAAAACTTCCATTTCCAAATTTCCACCGAAATCAATCAATGTTGAGTGGCGGAACTCAAAGCCGCGTTTTGCCTCGTCATCAGAGCGACGGCGACGACGAGCGAAATAAAAATATTAAATATTCCATTCCCACGAGTAAGAATCGAACTCACAACCGTTGCGTTTACCGTCGCACTTTTGTGTCGCACTTATATAACGTGCTCATAGCTATAAAATATCATTATGGTGTTAAAGAGTATAGAGTGGTTTACTAGTGTGATTACTAGTACCTCTGACGAGTTCTCTATTTAGGCTCTGGCTCCATCATCCATTCAGGTTAATGATACCATATTATTGTGTATACGATTATTAAAAAAAAATCAAAGAGGATTAAGTTTTTGAGATTTTACTACCCAGTTGCAAAGTTACATAGGTATTATCATTTTTATTTTTTTCTTACTATTAACCTATGCTTTCTTACTTCAATTTATCAAGTTGCTCAAGCACATTTTTTTTAAACTACGCCACGGGCTTCGTGTACCATTAAAAAATTGAGTTATTTAAAAAGGAAGGCTTACATGTTATATAAACTAAGCTTCACAAGCATATACCACATGAAACCTAGTTTGAAAATTATAAATTCACAATCAGCGAATCCCATTGAAAGTAGTGAAAATGTCACTACATATTTGTACATACACATATAGTAATATTATATGTTCCATAGATTAAAAAAGAAAAAATATTTCATATAAAAAAAAAGAAATATTTTTAATTCTATCTCTAGGTATATAATAAATGTACCTACGCTTGGATTGTAAAAATATGTATAGCAATCGATTTTATCGTAAAGTAACATTGATTAAAAAAACTAAAACTTATGTTATACTGGCAAAAATTAAAATAATCTATAATAGTCGTGTCAATTAACAGACTGATATCGATCTACATAACATCAAGATACATAATCGATTACATTACTGGATCGAATGTTCAAAGGTTAAATAAAATTGTAATTGGTATATAATAATTTGCTTGTATTTTTTTATATATTTTTTTATATATTATAATAAATAATGTTCTTATTAATATTCTTAATCTATGAAAAAAATATATAGATAGATAGACTTATTTAGAAAACACTAATTAATATTTAGTGTTTAGCCTCTTTGAGAACGTATGGCTTAGTAGTCAGAGCGCTTGGACATCTTTCAAGAGGCGCGGGCTCAAATCTTTCCTATGTGTGGAATAACATTTAAAAAAAAGTATATATATATGTTTTCCTCTGATTTTCAAAAATTTTAAAATGCTATATTTTTATAAAAAATATACATAAATCTTTTTAAAACTGAATTGTATTCTAGTATTAGATGTTTATCAACAAATGTAAGTTAGAAACTTCATGTTGCGTATTTGTAAAATATGAATTGGAGCGAAACGTGTTATTCAGGTGTTTCCTCAGATTCGTGTCAAGCGTGCATAGGAGCCATGAAACTGTATGAATTAATGGAGTAATGGAAAAATAAAATATTGCCATGTCGTGATTTCCTCAATTTCCTGTTAAAAATAAAACGTGTATCTAAAATCAGTGCCCAGCCAGCCTAGTGTTAGGTTTAAATTTTTTCACGATGTTTTTTTAGATAAGGCCATCACGGCGCAGTGGGACTATAAGCACGATGGTTGTGGTGTACTATGTTCCAATTCAAGACATAAAGTGTGATGTCGACTTTCAATATTTATAGATAATATATATATTAAATAGATCAGAATTATCAGAAAGTAACTTACTAACTAGAGCTTAATTTCTATGTAGTTTTAATCCTGGGAGTAGGAATGGGGAGACAGACTAGGGAAGCTACCAGATATTTCTATAGTGGGTACTGCCCATATGGTTGTATTCAATGCGGCAATTGCCAATTGTCGGTTTTTTTGTTTGTTGTTCGGTATTATATTGTGTGTTATTTTAATATTTTTATGTAAAAACTTATATTTCAATAATATCTCAATAACTAATATTAAATAATTTCCTAGTCTATCTAGTACAATACATCACACCCGTTATGACAAAGCGCAGCTACGGTACAGTAATTACGCAAACCTATTTCATTTCATTGGAAACCTTCGGATTTGCTCTTGGACTGGATTAGACGTTTGTCATTCACCATCGATTCGGTATTTTAAAGTATCACGTTGGCCGCATATCAATAACTTTAATGTTTAATTATTTAATTTTGTGTTTGAATTTTATGATTGTAATTGTAATATTTTTAAGGTGTTATTCCAAACTTAGAAAAGAAAAAATACTTATTAAGAAAACGTATAAAAATTTGAACCCGCTATTCTTCTTCTTCTTCCAAATAGGCGCGGGTTCAAATCCCACTAAGTTCAAGGTCTTAAACGTTTTCTTAATAAGCATTTTAGTAATTGTAATTTTTGGGATAAATAGTAGTTACACACTGTATTCCACATATAGCAGGGAAGATAGAGGAAAACTAGCAAAAGAGATTAATTACAGGCTGACAAAATCAGTGACTTTTATGTTATTTTCGTGTTCTATAAGGCTGACATTCAATTTGATTTGCTTTTTATACTTTTTTATTCAGCCTTAACCATCTCATCATTATCATAATAAATAATTAAAAACGCGTTTGTTTTAAAACAAGCATTTGAGGTGCTGTCCCCGTGATTAAAGGTTATTGAAGTGGTGGGTAATAAATAGTAAACCAAGAGATTTCTCAATTCGAACCATGGGTCCCCGAGATGAACGCCTTCAATCAAATAAATTCTTCAGCTTTATAATATTAGTATAGATATCTCGTGAACAGAATATGACATCATAATTATAGAGTGTGAGATATTCAGATAATAACAACTGCATAACGACAATGTCTACATATATTAAGAAATACAACTTATATAGGTAGCCTTATGCTTGTATATCTCGGTTTTAATTTGAACGCATTTTCTCCGGAGCAAAAGAACTACTGTCGACGCACTTAAAGGTGCAAATTGGCGAATTTTAATTCACTCGTTTAACAATATTAGTTCTAATATCAATACTCTTTTTATATACAAATGAATACGTAAATAACTATTATTTTTCGCCCTCGCATTTTCAATAAAATATTGTTACTTTTCCCTATTTAAGCAGGGTATCTTTACCCTGAAGAGCCTAGTTTTAAGACACTACACTTCCCACTTTTTCGCCGAACTCTGAAGGCATTGCACGTTTTTTTTGTCTCGACGAAAATATTAAATATTTCATTACCTCAAGTGGGCATCGAATCCACAACCTGTTGCGCTTACAGGCACACGCTTGTGCCATTGCGCCACGACTGGCCTCTTTAATATGAATGTCTTTATAAAAGCTATGGACAAACTTTAATGTCAAGCGATATCCTGTGTATAAGAAAGTTGTCGGCTAACTTCAACAGGATACGTTTTCTTTAGAAGAAATTATGTATAGACGAATATTTATTGATGTACTTAATTAAGGGGCATTATTAAAATTTCATAGACATGTTTTTAATCTACTAATAACACAGGAGTTTTATGATATTACATTGAAAAATATTTAGGAGTTTTAACAAAAACTTTTACTTCATCACAGAAATCGAACCCTCACATGGACGGTGTGCCAGTCCCAATTTCCATTCCATTTTAGTGTCTCAATAACATTTGAAAAATGTTAAAATGATCATAATCTTCTATATGTTGAGCACAGCTATATATGCCAAGGTAGAGAACAAAATACAATTAAACAAATAAGATTTAAGGAAATTATAAAATAAAATAATTTTATTCTATTTTATTTAATTATATAATAATATTCATTTTAAAACTTAATAACATACATATATAGAAATGTAGAGGCTAGTCGTGGTGCAGGGGCGAATGTGTGCGACTGTAAATGACAGGCTGCGGGTTCGCTCTAGTAACGAGGCAAAGCGCGGCGTTGAGTTCCTCCACTCAACACGCAATGCCTCCAAAATTCGGCGGAAAGTGGGGTACGGAGTGCCTCAACACTAGTTTCCCTCGCTCTACTCGGCCGTGAGCGGGATACAGCATGAAACTGATTTAATTGTGTTTTATAGAGATATGTTCGTTCAAAATTTAAATGTAGCCACATTGTATTGAACAACTCATAAAATATTTTATATATTTATCTATACGTTTGTATATACTTATATATTTAAAATTTTAAGCTGATAGTAAATTGTGATATTTAATCAAAAGACTGGTTTACATGTAAATGTTAAATGAGTGATACATGTATGCGTTTATATTTCATATTGTAGAAACCAAAAAATAAACATAAACCAAGCCAATAAGCTGCCATTGTAATTTGAGCTCTGCATTGCGAAATAAAGCACAGACTAGATGCAGCAGTATTTTAAGTAAACTTACAAAATATCTAACTAAGTATAATTTAATATAATTAATAAAATCAAATATTATACATAGAGCCTTCGTGGCGCAAGGAAACAAGGGTGTGACTGTGACGCAAGGGCTGTGAGTTCGAGCTCCACTCGGTGGGAATGAATTTTTCTTTATTATTATTTTCATTTCTTTGTATTGGCACAAAGGTAAAACCCCCCTGCATTGAGTTCCGCCACTCCAAACGCAATTCCTCGAAAACGTTGAAGGAAAGTGGGGACAGTGTCTTAACTTAACACTAGGTTTCCTTTGCCTACCCTGCTAAATGCGGGATACAGCGTGAATCTAATATGCAATTACAACAATTACTTTATAATAATAAATTAACGACGCTCTTGTATTAAATTGATATTACTTTTTTTATGAGCTGAGAAAAAAAGATTGAGGAAAGCTTACCAAAATTAATTAATGAAAACTGGACTTCAATAGGTTGTCATTTCAGAGATTAGTCTGTGCACAAACGCACAGAAGGACCATTTTTTAAAAATCATTATTTTAGGTTCTACATTGTCCAACGCATTTAACAAAAAAAATTAAAACGGATGATAAAAAATTGCTGTTTGACATCAAACAGCAATTTTTTCAATATTTATGTGGAAATTAGAAGTGAAATTAAACCGAAACGAGTGGATTTCGATTCGATTTATTATTAAATACGATAAGATAGCAATATGCTTCAGAACTGGCAAATATTAGCAGGGTTCTTTTTAAGCTGGTCGTTCGCTACAATGACGGATCCTTTCGAATGTCCATGGAAAATAACGAAAGGGCAAAGACCCGCCTGTTTTTTTTTTATTTGACTACATATACTTTTTTCACAATAAGGTGCAAAATCGTGACGGGAGAAATAAAAATACAAATACATCCGATGGAATTTGATATGTTTTACTGTATTTTATATCGTGTATGTTTATTGTTAATATTGCATATTTTTAATATATGTATATTATATATTATGTAGGACAAGAATTATTTCTTAAAATGTCATCCGAACGTTTTTTTGAAGAAAGAAGATTGACATTGCGGCGTTGAGTTCTGTATCTCAACACACAATGCCTCCAGAATTGTGACGGCGGATTGCGACGAATGGCACTTATTACTTAATGAGAACGGATGTTGTTAACAGTTGGTCCCCAGGTTCCCTTTGCCTCCCCACAATATGCAGGATGCAGTGAAGCTAAAATAAAGAAATATATAAGAGATTAAAATACGATGTAAAGGCTGCTTATATTATTTTCTTTGATAAATATTTACAAGTAAAATAAATACAGCAAACTATATGTAATATCCATTCAACCTTACATAATAGAAATTTGAATAAATTTCAAACACAATATGTCCATTAGATGCATAAATGTATTGTTTAAACCGACGTGTGTATAACAGATTTTTGTCTCACCTTGGTTTTTGGACTCGCCTGAGTAGAAACTGATAAAACTCAACCCTGACACGTATAACGGGAACGAAATGAAACAATAGACTTCCCGTTTCCGTGTGTCGTGAACTTGTCAGAACTGTCAATAACTTTCTTTTATATGCTTACACGGCCATGAGTTAAGAGTTTACAGCCTATTCAACATTGGCTTATCTGTGGATGTATATATAATTAATATATATACATACTCGTACACAGATTAACGAGGCAAAGAGCGGCGTTGAGTTCCGCCACTTAATAAGCAATGTTGGAGGCATGGAATGTGGGAACGGAGTGCCTGCTATATGACGAATATAGTAAGCTTGAAGATATCTAAGCTGTCAATATTTAATTGATAAATCGTTTGCCGCTTTCCAAGAATGAAAGAAAACATTTTCAAAAAAGTATCCTATAATTTAAATAATTTTAGCACCATACACACACAATATACAATACAATAAATAATTATATATAAATATGATATATACTAAATCAATTTAAAAGAAATCAACGGTTTATAAACGGTTAGTGCGAATTAAAATTCGTCTCACGCGCAAGTTGTTCACACCCAATGTCAGTGTCTGTCGCTACTAATGTACACATATAATATAAATTAAATATTTACCACGAACGAAACTTGTATAGTTACCATAGTACATTTGAAATTTGTTTTAAAGCCACGCAATGCATTAAATTTTTTTGCTGTCATCATTATTTAATTTAATAGATTTACTTAAAAATAATTTACTAGTTACCTGTATTAGAATATTTGACTTGATTGAAAAAAATAAAAATTCAATAAATCTACAGATTAATACATTGTTAAAGAATGAAGACATTTTCTAAACTGTTTAGTGACTTTTAATATAATTAAAGTGAAACATTTTCTACATTAGCTTACGAAAAGAATACCATCAGATCCATTTAAAGTTATATAAAGTTCTTAGTATTTAAGATATAAATACATACACTGACAGAAATACATACAAGCTACTATAGTAGTAACGTAATCAACCAATTTACAGTAGTAATATAAGTAACCTTTAATACAGACAACTATTCACGACGTTTAAGCTATAGGTAATTGTGCATTCAAAATAGTATTTAGTCAGCGTGACTAACAGCAGTTACTGCAAAGAACATGTGTTTTTACACCTTTATTTGTGTTAGTAGGTAAAGGGCAAGCGTGTGGATGGAGAAGACGGCAGATCACTAATATTTTTTTCAGTGATAAACAGAAAAGTTTTATATTATCGTGATATATGTTTCTATGTCTTTTTTGATATTGGGATTTCTTTAATTTTCATTTAACTTTATAGTGTATAATTTAACTTTATAGTGTAGAAACAATTCGTTTTCGTAACACTAATATTTAAAACTAAAAATATTGCAGTTTATAAAATATTTTATACATTTTTTGAAAGAACATATTAGTCATCACTTTTTATTATTATACAGTGTATATAAAATCGTGGCGCAGGAGCACAAGCATGTGATTGTAAACGCCACAAATTGTGGTATATTTCCATTTTTTCCAACCGCGGCGTTCAGTTCTGCACTCAACACGCAGTGCCTACAGTATTCAGGGAAGTAGGGGGCGGAATGTCTTGGACTCTACTCATATGCTCCTTCTCCATACTTTGCTATATACCGCATAGCATGAAGCCTGAAATGAAAAAGGCCTGAAGCCTAAAAAAACCTGAAAAGTCTTTTGTTAAGGCACAAACGGACAATATGCATAATATAAGAAAGGCTAAAGCTAAAAATTGTCATGTTTAAGTTCCGTGGTGAATGTATTTGATTAGCGGATATTTGTCTATATTTTAACGGGAACAGAAAGATAAAAGGTTTTATATTTTATACTTCACCATTACATAAGCAATTCGCATGCTGCAAACTCGTAAAATACAAAATAATTCAATTATTTATATTTATATACAGAAAATATAATATACTTCCTCAATTTTACCTCGTACATTGTGAGTGCAATCTCAATTTGGCGCCGTTATTTAAATTTCTTTGAGATTATTATTATTATTACTGAATTCGGTCGAAAGTAATCATTTAAGTCGGAATCATCTGAACGACATTCGACATGACATCAAATTATGTTAACAGAACATTTTATGGAAAAAGAGATTTGTAAATTATACCGTAAAACTGTTTCATAAAATTATACTAGCTTAGGCCTTTGGCTTTGAACGTTTTTTATTTGTTATTGAGCAGTGTCGGTGCCGTATGCTGTCCAGATATTTAAATGTACACCATATTTAAGGATCAGTCTACGCAGCTTCGTCAAAACTAAATTTCCAAATTGCGTAATAATTATCAAAATATCATAATGGCTATTTATCAACATCGGTTGATTAGTTTTTTCTATCAATTAAGTCAAAATATGGATTGGGTTTCACCACTGTATTTTACATATCTCTAAAGTAGTTATAGGTCAGTCGAGGCGCAGGAGCACGGGTGGGTTCGATTTCCACTACGAAATTTTTTACATATAAATTTTCTCGCTCCAGTAACGAGGCAAAGCGCAGCGTTAAATTCTGTCACTCAATACGCAATGCTTCCAGAATTTGGCAGAAAATGGTGGACGAAGTGTCTTAATGGGAACAGTGTTTAAAAATTAGATTCTCAGGTTCTCTCCCTAATCGTCTATGTAAAAGTCAGCGTTAAGTAAAACAAAATTGACAACGGAGAACGGAATAAGTTAACGCTAGGATCTTTTTATGAATAATATTATTATTGTTAACCTTAATAATTTAAATGAAATTTGCAATTGAACTGACACGAAACTTCGAGGAACTTTTTATAATCAAAATGTAAGACATACAAACAATAATGCTTTCCGCTTTATTACATACAAAATGTTCGGTATTTTTTTCTTATCTTGCATCTTCAATTGACATTTTACAGACCTGGATGGAATATGACAATATTTTATACATTGAAATGTTGTTCATATAAAAAAAAACTAGCTGTAAGAATATAATTTAAAGGATTTAATTGTATAACCTTGTGAGTTTAAATATGTTATTTTTAACAAAACTGTAGATATGTTTTAGTTGTAAATGGTATAAAAGAAAAGTTATTGCATGTAAAATCAATGTATTGCATTAACGTTCGTTCGTTCAGTATCGTTTGTTTAAAAAAACAAAACATAAATATACAACGTTTTTATTGTATGAATATTAAATAAATTATTTACCAACGATTACAAAATTGACATGTCCGCTCTCAGGAAGTTTAGACATTAACGAAATAATATTAATAATAAATTTTATTAAGCTTACGTCAATTAACATGATATTCGCTAGTATTCATTGGTCGGATGAAAAAATCATATTATTTAGGTATGTCAACTAATGTGTGAGAAAATGTTCTTTTTCTGTTTTAAGAGGAAGATGTAAAAAAACCTAATATAAACAAATCAATAGTTTTAAACTGTTTCATATATATAGCAAAGTGGGCAGAGGAAACCTAGTGTTAACCATTCTGTTCTAACAATTTTTCGCTTTATTTGCGAGATTGCATTGATCGAATTGGCGGAACTCAACGTCGCGCCTTGTCTTCAAATTTCAAATAAAAATAATTCAATTCCCCTAGTTCGAACTAAGCCCACGACTGTCACATTCACCGTTAGATGGTGTACCGCTGCGTCACTTTATTATTATTATGTATGCAAAAAGTACTAGAACGCTTCATATTAAATTGATTTATGCAACTTTTTAACCACGACTGGAATCCATCACAAGCACTGATATCAGGTTCTCATGGTCTAGAAATTATCTTGAATAGGCGTTCTCCCTTACTTCGAGTCACGCAACAACAGTGACATAACGTTCCTTCCCGCTTCCGAGACCGCCATGTTGGATTGCGTCACGACTTGCACAAATTATTATATATTTGCACAGATTGCCAATTAATTTAACCATTTACGAGATACAGATAAATAATGTTTGATTTTAATTGGTTATCGATTTATAAATTATTTGTTTTGTATTCACAAAATTAACATGATAATGAATAGTAGTAATAAATGATTTGATTTGATAAGATTTATAGATTTTTTTATATTTTGTACATCTTCCGCACTCTACTCGGCTGGTAGACAAAATCTATTGGAATATATAAATACTATACTAAGTTTCACTATCTATTTTTTCAGAGATATTAACTGCTAGCTGCGGAACCAAACGCCGTACTTTAGCTAATCAAAATGGAAAAACATGACTTGATAAAAAACTTTCTTCTCACGAGTTAGATTTGAACTTACACCTATTGCATACAATTGAATAGGACTTAAACCTTATTTATGTATCCATCCCTCTCACATGTCAATCAAGTAAAAAATCTGAAATGGAAAACAAAACGAGTTATCCAAAAATAAACATCGACCCTTATTTAGTATTCGGAAGTCCGGATTTAAGACTAAGTATATTGTATTCATACACTACAGTCCGTCTGTCCGTTTCGTCACGATCGGAGCCGTGACCTTTGGTTGTTAGGCTTTTGTAACAGTTGTCAAAACTTTAATAATTTAATTATATATTGGTGTATACATGATTAATGATTTAATTTTTTTTTATGTAGTTAGCTCCATGGCATGTAACGAGTGATTTAAGTCTACTTTTTATAATCTGGGTTTGGACATAACGTATTTTATTTAAGAAATTAAAATCGTTTACTATTGTATCCAGATTTGTGACTATAAGTTGTACTTAGTTTATCTATAAAAAATCTAGTAGAAACGAAAACGAAGATTTTATTTTTTGCTAAAAATTGATAGAAATAAAATGGGAGCAACATTATTTATTTTTGCATTTTCCGCTTCAAATTTTTCATTGACATAACGCAAAATAAAAATAAAAGACTCTATATTAAAATTTCATTAACTCCACAATTATATCTAGTGAATAGTGGTGGAGTGGATTGTGGTTGATATACAACAAGCAATGCAAAATCATTAAAAATATCCTATATTTTTATATAAAAAAACTAAAAAATATTTTACAAGTAGGTAAATGGATTATTCCACCATTATCACTTTATATAAATGCGAAAAACGATCACAGCAATGTTGTCATATTTTTATTGTTGTGTTAAAACGCAAGTTGTGTTTAAGCACTTCCTACTTCATTATAGATTTATTAATATCTTGGTATTAACTTGTAAATAATGCAGAATATTATAAATATTGCGCGAACTTCCTGCTCGTGTAGGCGACATATGCACATCTGCTATATAAATGTGAATTTAAATTATTTTATCAGTATATACCTGTGCATATAATACAGAGTGACGATGGCGAAATGGGCGTATAGAAAATAGTGTTTTGTATGTTTCCGATAAGAGGTTGAAGGAGCTCCATAATAAATGGCAATCCCTTCTTTTGTTTGTTTTTTTATTTATACGATATTTTTTATATTAATAAGTTGACACACAATTCTGAAATTGGTACAGAACTCTGCGGTGAGCGAGTCCGACTCGCACTTGACTATTCTAACAGAAAACAAAAATGAAACTAAGCATTAACTCGAAAACGAGCTCAAACATTAATACAATCATAACCACTTAATAAAAACTATTACGAGAACGTATCGTAAAATATAACGTATTATGTTGTTGTTATATCACATAATGTGGGTCAGTGGTCTAAGACCGGCGCTGGCTCTACAATACTTTCGATCTCTATAAACTTTATACTTTCCTTTTCACTGCATTCGTGATGTCATGTTATACGCCTTAATCGTTGTGCAATTATATCGGTTGTGGGATTTTTTATATATTACATTTAATTGAGTTCTGCCTACTCTAGGCACAGGGAACATAGTGTTAAAATACTCTTCCCACTTTCCGTCGAATTCTGAAGACATTGCGAGTTGAGTGGCGGAATTCAACGCCGCGCTTTGCCTCGACACCAGAACGAAGAAATATTTCATTTCCTCGAGTGGGAAATATTTTTATATATATTTTACTTTATTTATACGATACAGTTATTTTTGGATGAACTAGATCGAGTAATTGTGATGTGAGTTAAGTAGACTGGATTAGATTGTGATGTGATTTTTTCATTCCAGTTGAAAAATCAGGAAATCCACTCTTGGTGTTCCCATTTTGTTCCTTATAAACTTATGTGCTAAATTTCAGCTTACTTCGTTGAGTAGTATTGGCAGTGAGATGATGTGAGTTATATAGTTATAGTTATACAATGTATTTTACAAGTTATTAAGAAAGTATAAATATTTTTGCATTTTTGCATTCCATTAACAAGTACATATTATTTATTCAGTCTAGAGAAAAACTTATATTTATAATTTAAAAATATTCCCTTAAATAAATTTTGAACCTAAAACTATACAATATATTAAAACACAATACTATACTTGGCGTTTACGATCTTAAAAGATTTTGAAAATGCTATTAACACGAATTAACACGAAAGTGTAAAAACAGCACAGAGCGGTATTTCTATTTAATATCATTCAATAGACCGCCGTGGCACAAGCGTACAGCGTAAGATGTATATATTGTGGCTTCAATTCTCCTTCGATTTTTTTTTCACTATCTCGCTCTGGAAAGAAGACAAAGCTTGGTGTTAAATGCTGCCACTTCACACGCAACATTTCGAAAGTTAGGCGGAAAATAAGAAAGGAATTATTTTCATTTCTCCGCTCTGGTTATGGCAAAGTGCGGCGTTGAGCTCCAACACTTTACACGTAATGAGGCAAATTCAGGCGGTACGTATGCACATCATATGTACATATATACGGGACACAACGTTAAGATGGAAGGATTAATACACAAAAATCTCTTGCTAAAAATAAAACATTGGCTGTAAATAACGCTTAATCATTACATTTTCGATTGCATCTCACATTATTTTTGACATTTGAACCGGAAGACCATCTGTCGGCTTACATAAGCACTTTCTATGGCGTATTGTATTGTGTATTAAGAAACGTCTTAATATTTTTTAAAGATATTCTTATTCACGTTAATAAGGTTATGAAGACAAAGAAACATAGTGAGTCATTTCCCTATTTCTCTATTTACTAAAATTTTTATATATTTTTTGTTTCGTCGACTAACTAGTCTTGCGGCACGTTGTCACAAGGTCGTAAAAGGTATTAGAGGACAGAAAAACAAAGCAGAGAACCTCTTTAAGATACTTCGTTCCCCACTTTTGACTAGAGATCGAGACATTGCGTTTTGAGTGGCGGGACATAACTCCGCTTTTTGCCTACCAGAGCGGAGTATTAAAATAATTTTAATATAATCATTCCTCCAAGACCCCAAAGGTTCGATTCCGAACTCATAATCGTTACAGTTACTGTCAGATGCTGTCTCACTGCGTTACAACGGCCTAAAATTATAAAACGTTAATATAATTATTAAATAAGACTTGAAAAATGAAATGTTAATAAAAGTCCGTCTCTAAACTACAATTAGAGAGGAATTCAGATACAAACTGCTACATAACTTAATCTTTAATCTTAATCAGCTTCATGCTGCATCTCGCATACATAGGGAACATAGTGTTAAGGCACTCCGTTCCCTACTTACCGCCGATTTCTAGATTGCGTCATTGCGTGTTAAATGGCGGAACTTAACGCCACACTTTGCCTTGACACCACAGCAAAGAAATGGAAATATAATTTTAATTAAATATTTAATTTTCTGGAGTGGGGATTGAAACCCACAACCGGCCGAGTTTATAGTCACACTTTGTGCCACTGCGCCACGATTGGCCTCTACTATGACTGCTAAATAACTGCATCGAATATATACAAATTTTATATCTATATATTATTTAATATAATAATATTTCAATTTTGATTTTATATCATCTGACATATCTTATATCACTTGCCGTGTGATCCCGGCTTAGAATAGGATCATCCTGGTACTGGTGGTGTCGTAA
>DWAN01000460.1:0-23844 GCA_018230445.1 Heliconius hewitsoni | reverse complement strand
CTGACTACCCCGCTAGGGATAAAGCGTGAAGCTAAGTTAAGTTAAGTTTAAGTTAAGTTGTTTTTTTTCTTTTATTTTTAAATAAAAAGGTATCATACCAGCCAATAAGGCAAGTCAAATAAAAAACCTATTAATTAAGTATATACTTATATGACATTATTAATTACTACTAGTTTATTGTGCTGACCTTAATTAATTTTATATTATAAACTAATTAGTAACACGTGAGTTCTTGAAAGGAATGTCATCCATACATCGATTTTACTTAATAGATTTTTTCTTTAGTTTGACGCTTTATCAAAACTTTGAAAACTGGTGCCAACTCAATATTTTCTCTATTTTGTGTTCGTGTTGGATGCGTGTTGAGTTTATTCAATTATACCATTATAATAATGCTTTCGATCCAGTGTGGCATAGCGCGCTCCTTGTAAAACTAACATCCTGCGGGCTTCCCGAGAATTTATGCAAGTGCATTGCGTGCTTTTTCAATGTACTTATTGTACTTCTTAGTTTTACTCCGAATACCTCCGAATATCTGCCAGTATCGCAATCATCTAAGAAAATAAGGCCAAGTTGGCCTCAAAAAAAATAAGCGTCATCAACAGAGTACTTCACCCTAAAACACTGATTGGGCCTGTATAGGGCCCAGGTCCGGCTTCATATGGAGTAGATACTGTTCTCATCACTGGGCTGGTGTACCCTAGTATCAGCTTGACCCATTTGATTGCATACAACGTAGAGCCTAGCTTAGGTAAGCCAAACCTTCAAAAAGCGCATCTATCTTCACCTTAAACGCCGGCGACGCAGCTGTAGCTTCTCTGGTGTTTCACGGAGTCGTTGGCAGCAGTGATCACTCACAATCAGGTGACCCGTACGCACGTGTGAAATTCAGCGTGCACTAATTAATGTGAAAAAAATATAAGAAAAGAAGTAAAAATTAAAGAATTTCCTTTACTAACGTTACGAAATACATTATTATTTCAAGCCGAATACGTATCCGCGACCAGCCCCTAACAAAACACTTCGCAACTCCACCACAACACCGTCTAAACTAAACACAACCCACAACCCATCAATTCAGATCTCGACGAACTAAATCCATATTTTAGCAATAAATCTCCAATCCAGAGTTCTATAAAACAATTATGTCAGTATTAATTGGCCCGCGCTTATGCAAATGTGCAGCTGTTGAGCGACTAATGCCGGCGGATGGGTTTTCATAATTTATCATATACTATTCTGTTTGAATACTCCGAATATATATTATATGTATTAATCATATTCTATAGTTCTATAATGATATTACTAGTTGGGGATTGGGATTTGAGGTGGTTATCTTGGTGTGCAATAGCGGATTCAAATACTGTGCAAATGTTTAGATGTTTTAATTGAAAACATGCCCTCGGTTAAATTTGGAAATAGACAATTTTTTTATGTGTTTCCTGTTAAATTCAAATAAATATCTTAATTATAAACATAGTAGCATATTCTTTTCTATTTCTAGAAACGTGGAGCGGTGGTGAGCTCCGACACGAGCTCTGCTTACCCTGCGTGCAAAAACATAACCCTACTTTTTTACCTTCAGGCAGTATCTTGCACATGCCGCAGGATAGGCGGAGGAGGACCTGGCGTTAAAATACCCCGTTCCCACCTTTCCGTTTCCCATATTCCGCTGAATTCTGAAGGTATTGCGTGTTGAGTGGTGGAACTCAACTTTGCGCTTTACTTCTTCAACCGAGAAACTTACATTATATTACACACTTACATAAAACTTACAAATATATAACAAATTTTATATTAATAAACGCCCACTAGATACATTAAGCCGTAGTATGTCAGTCGACAGTTCTAAACAGCTTAAGCTATTTATTTTAGATTATTTTAACGCATCGGTCATGTCATCGGTAGATATAGGAAATCTAGTCAAGATATTCCACTTATTTGGTAAATTTAGAAGCAATTCGTGTTAGTTTGCGAGACACAAGACTATGTTTAAATAAAATTAAAAATAAATACTTATGAATGGAGATTTATGAAGCGAAAACAATTTGCTCCACTTTCAAATTTTTGTAACATCCATTAAGTTTTTTATTGTAGTCATGATTATAGAATAGAGCGACGGTTGCGAGTTCAATTTCCGCTTAGGGGTATAAATTAATTTTATTTTCCCGATCTGTCAACGAGACAAAAGCGCGGGGTTGAGTTTCGCTTGCTTCTGCACACAGCAAGAGAAGCAGGGGTAAGCTAGTGTATAACACTCATACCACCTCACTTCCACCATATACCGACCAAATGTCGAGACATTGTCTATTGAGTGATGGAACACAACGCCGCGCTTTCTCTTGTTACAAGAAAACGAAAATAAAATATTATATCACACCAAATTAAAAAATTAAGAACATTATAGCACAATTTTATCTGTCGGTCACGCATAATTTATGTTTGTGCAAATATTTAACGAAATACCTCATATAGTACAAGAAAAGGCATAATTAACCGCATTTACCTTTCTCTTTTGAGCCTTCGAAGAATGGCATCTGAAGTAAAAAAAAATGATAAACGCGTAAACTTGCTTTTTAAGGCGTCTCTGTAATTAATGGGTATTAAATTTTATTGAGTGCTGGTATTTAAATTGATGATAGTACCCAAAAACGGCTAATTATTACACGAGGTTTTATTCACGACTGTTGGGTTTGTGATCTGACGTGAATGATACGATTTTTTTTTATAATAGCTTCACGCTGTATCCCGCATATGGCAAAGTAGAGAGAAGGAACCTAATGTTAGGACACTCCTATCCCTAACTGCCCCTTTATTTTATTTAGACATTATATGATGCGTGGTGCGGTTTGTTTTGTTACTATAGTGAGGAAAAGAAAACAATTCATTCTCCCGAGCGTTAATTGAACCCATTACGTCTTGTCACATTTACAGTCAGGAGCTCTGCCTGCCAAAACAAACTAACATGTAAACCGGAGTGATTCAACTCAACAAAAAGTTCACTTATATATTACAGATAAAATAAGATACTCTTTGCTATGGCAATCGGCGAATTTGTGTTGAACTATGTAAAAGTTCAAAACAGAGTGACGTAACACTAATTTCCCCAGCATATTTACCGTCACGTATCAACGACATAGCGTGTGACTGTAAATGTTACGAATTGGTTTCCAGTCGGAAGATTGAATTATTTAATATTTACATTGCTTGGCTCTGTGTTCCACTCAACACGCAATGCCCCAAAACACAATGACAGAAAATGGAGAACAGAGTGCCTTAACACTAGCTTCCCTCACTCTCCATGCTATATGCGGGATACAGCGTGAACCTAAAAAAAAATATTCACTCCAAAACACGCGAAAGATGCAAGATAAATGAAAAAAAAGGCGGACGTTTAAATGAGGCACAGTAATTACGCCGCGTCAGAGCGCCCGACGCGACAGGAATGACAATGTCACTCATAACTTAGCACTCTGTCCAGTGGTGGAATACAATTAGTTTTTACGGGTTGAGTTCCAGGTTTTTTTTTTTTTAGTTTTGGAACAAGATTGCTAAAGCCTGGAAAGATATGCTTGTGATTCAAAATATTATACAACCAGCTAACTTTTAATTTTGAGCATGTTTGAGCTTTTTAGTAGCAAATTGTTAGTATTTTGAATTGTTTGAGGTTCAAGCGTCTGGCCGTTAACACGAGTTGTTGGTTCGATTCTCACTCGGGAAAATTGAATATTTAAGATTGTCATCTTCCTGCCAATTATATTTCATCAAATGGGATGGAACCCCCAACTATCGTATATACAGTCACATTCTTGTGCCACCGGGCCGCGACGGCCTCAACAACATTCTTATTAGATTAACAACTAGCTAAATAACGCAACTGATCCATCTAGATCATTATATCGCATCAAAAACGACTGCCATACATAAAACATGAAATATTACACATCTAACGTCTCCAATAACTCTCCGCTCCCTCCGTCTCGATGCTGTAAACATCTCAGTAGTGACACAAATGACTTACAAAATAATTTGTTAACGGCAAACGTCGACGCGATTTATGTGACAATAAAATTAATACATTCGGTACGACGTTACCAGTTTGGCAACGGTTGATTTTCGCTATATATCTAACTAGGTATATAGGTGGACTGTGTGGACGGTTGTGGTTCGATTTCCACTCGAGAAAATTAATGATTTTATAATATTTTCATTTTCTCGCTCTAGTAAAAAGATGAACCGCGACATTGAGTTCCTCCACTTAATACGCAATAGCGAATAATGGATAACCGAGTGGCTTCACACTAGGTTCCCCCTGTCTACCCTGTTATATGCAGGATACAGTATGAAGCTTAAAAAAGTAAATCACAAGCATATAAACGGGCGAAGCCGCATTCATGTCACTAGTTACTAAATAAATATTAGTATTCAACTTAGCCCCAAGGTCGCGTCTATCAATCTTTTACACACCATTACCCCCGCCAGTCTATACTCAAAGGCGCCGACCTTTGAAAGAACTGCGAATAGCAAATCTCTTTACGCGATGACCAAAGTGTCAAGTCAAGTATGTATGAAATAAAATAGCTTCGGTTATTATGACATGTTTCATAATAAAAAATACTTATTTATTGACAATTTGCTCTTTTTTCACTGGGCTTTTAACTTCACGATGTACATAACAAGGTAGGGAACCTGGGAGCCTATACTAGGTTCGCGAAGCGTTAAGCGAAGTATCCGTTGTTATTATGACACTTCTGTAATACACTTTACGTCAAATTCTGAGGCATTGCGTATTGAGTGGCAGAAGGGAAGAGATTATGAAAATATTAATATTTCATCCTCCGAGTGAGAAACGAACCCACAACCGCCACGCACAATTATAGTCTCATCCTTGTGCCACCTGTCCATCATAGCCTCAATAATTATTCTCATTATTTAAAATAGAAATACAATATGCAAAATGTTCCATTAGTATGAAACATCAAATAGACTGCTGGAAAAAAGCTCGCTTGATAAAGAAACAGAAGAAGTGGCTTTAAGCTTTCTCCGGAGCTTAAAGTTTTGAATAACAAAGAGAACTTCCAACAAGTACTTTACAACAGTTTCAAAAGATATTTCAACTTTAATATGGAGATGCAAGTCGCTTTATAATAAGTACGAGTAAAGCTCTTGAAATAAAAAATATATAGAGGTACTACTAGAGTACTACGCAACTACGTACTACTAGACACTAGGTTTGATTCCCATTTGAGGAAATGAAATATTTCATATTTTCATTTTCTGGTGCCGAGGCAAAGCGTGGCGTCGAATTCCGCCACCTAACACGTAATACTTCCAGAAATCGGAGGGGAATGGCGAAGGGAGTGTCCTAATAATAGGTTCTCTCTATCTTATAAATATATTTCTACGTATGATATAATGATTGATACTATCATGCCACAATAAAGAATGTTTGGCTGAAGAAATATTTACATCTATAAAAAAAACATGCCGCATATAGCCGGCACAAAGAACCTAGTCTTGAGACACTCCATTTGCAACATTTTGCATAATTGACGGCTTACAGCGGACGTCAAAGCCGCGCTTTGTCTTACACGTTTAACCCAACAACAAAAACCTACATCCAACGTGCCAATGTCAAAAAAAACCAAACCCAAAATTGAACCCACATCCAGCGTGCTTACAGTTAGTTAAAAAAATATTATTTAAGCAAATATTACACATACCCGAGTAGGGTTTAAACCCGCAATTATCGCGTTCTACTAAAATATTCAGTCAGCCTCATTATTATTTATAAATCAAATGAATCGCGTGCTTCCCATTTCATACAACCATTACGCTACCGACGGCTTACCGCCCACGATAATGATATATTCGTTGTTGACGTTACAATTACTATGAACAATACTTTGTTTGACATGTAATATAGGAATGTTTGGGACAATTTGGTGACAGTATGTCATTTGTTCGTCACGAAATTTATCGATTTTGTGGGGTAAGTGGAGAATGTAGTGATAAGTCACTCAACTTACAGCTCGCGTGTGCAGGTTTTTTTGAGCTTTTATGCTTTGAGCGACTGGAACGTCAAGTTCTGTCTATTCAGGCTAGCGAAAAACAACTTATTTTTATATTGACACATTAAAGGTATATGTTTTTCAGTACATCTTAAAATGAATGTAAAAAGCGGCCAAATATGAGTCGGACTCCCGCAAGAAGCGTTCCAAATTATCCATAAAATCTATAATATCTGTTTTTGGATAGGTGCCCCCTTAAATATTTGTTTTGTTTTAATTAAAGTGAATATATAAATAAATATTCTATTAATATTTCAAGCATCTACCGCTTGAACCGCTTGTTGCCTTTATCAATATTGAATAAAAAATGATTTCTTGTACGGAAACTCCCTAAATTCTTAATTTTATTCTGCTTTTTAATATTTTTTGTCTTTAAAAAAATCTGTTAAAAATATATCACACAATTGTCACAGATGGACAAACGGACAGCGCAGTGAGTTACTAATAAGATCTCATTCTACTCTTTAGGTACGGAATCCTGAAAACTAGAGAATACACAGTACACTTAAATAAAATATTACCTTGTTTCACTCTTTAAGATAAACCATTAACTACTTATAATACTACGTAAATAACATAATATTATTAAACATAACACACTAAACACAAACATAAAGCCAACAAAGCAATAATTAATTAAATCAATTCCACAATCACAACCAAACCAACTCACCACCAGCAACAAGCTACAAAGGAAATATTGGATAAATCCAACTATCGAAGAAGCGCACCATTCCAAAACAACGTATCAACGTCGACATGTTCCAATCAACCCGAACATCAGACACACGCCGCAAACGTCTCGATACAATCGAAACTGCAACTGCATTTCACGAGGCCTTTGATACGTCCATCGCTTGTCTGTCCGACGATTGTGTAGGAGCCAATCTAGCCAGATCCCCTATCCTATTAACAACCATCTGGAAACCCCTGTAGAGAAACGAAACGGAAGCTCAAGACATCGTGGGCGCTCGCTCTTTGAATTCTCCATACATTCATTTCAATTGTCAAACCCTACGTAAACAGGGGTGATAAATTAATACCCCCTAGAACATTAGAGAGTGATAATAAAACACACATTAAAGTGTAATTGCTGACAACCCTCGTATTTTGTTTGTGGTGGCCATTTTTCGGGATGTCCAATTCTGGTTTTCCGAATATCAGAATATTTTTTATCTAGTATAGAAAGCAATGGATAGTTGGTAAAACGAAGATATGGGTTAAGTGGAAGAATATAATATCGTGTTAGGGGGTGTCTAACAGCGAAATTCACTCTCGAGGGTAATCGGGCACGAAAGCGTCTGGTAATAAAAGTGGTCGTAAAATTGTAACGTTACGACCCGTGAGACAGTAGAGTGCACTCGATAGCACACTGATACAGTTTTTTGGGTTTCCTTTCTATGTTTTCTTGATTTATGGGTTTATATGGTGACAGGATGTTGCTGCGTGACGTTCTTCCTTTATTGACTTCTTTTTCGATTTAGTTTTCGGATAAATGTAAAATCTTGTGGTTTTATTTAATTGTTTAATAACTGGTCTAGTTTTGTTTAAAAAATAAAGATGTTTTTTAACGAATTAAATAAATAATTATAACAATATAAAACTAAAACTGTCGATAAAAATTCCATTCTATTTTTCAAAAAAATAATGAAATGGACCTCCAAAAAAAATTTAAAAATGTAAATGTTTTTTTCCTTACAACTTTATAAGACTTAGCTCCAGCTATTTCACTTTACATTCATTGTAACTAAGCTGCTGCCTTTGAAAGGCTTTATCTCCCACAGTAATTGGTCGTAAGGCGCGCGTTTTACGAGAGTCGGTGATTTTATCCTCTCCGGCTTTTGTGTACTATTGTACTTAGCGTACAGGGATCATTGTGTTGACAGGATTACTTCGTTTATGTGTATGTATATATATATATATATATATATATATATATATATATATATGTGTTTATGTGTTTATGTTGGTATATCGTTCGTCTCTACCTACTACCACCGTAGGCTATAAGGCTATATATAGCTATTGTATAATGTATATAAAAGGGTTGGCAGACACTCCTTTCTCCACTTTCCGTGCAATTTTCAAGATATCACTTGTTGAACACCGCGCTTTATTTTGTTACCAGAACAAGGTAATTAAAATTGATTTTTTATTTGTGCTTATTAGATGACTGGTGCAAATTAGTTTAAAATTTGATGTCCTGCTTGCTGTCTTTAAAATTTAAATGAAATTTCTTTGAAACATGAAATAATCTATAAGGCCTTCGCGTGTTAGTCTGTCATACATCAATCTCTACTCTAATAGATAGCCCGATACAATTCTATTTATGCAAAGTTTTCAATGTTCTCTTCGCATGTCGATCGCCCATTCGCAACGATAATTCATAAATTAGATATACATACCTTATTCGAAAAGACTATGTTATTGAAGAGTTCTAATATACATAATTACATATTATTTATTGTATTATATATTATCAATTTGTATTAAACATATAAGTAAACTCAGCCCTTTTGCATATTCTTTCACCAAAATGAAAAAAGTAAAGAGCTGAATGACGTATCACTGAGTTTCTGTTTCCGTTTCACTAAAAATCTGTTGCATAAAGCCCAATAAATAACATGTCACAATTCCCTGGTGGGAATTGAACCCATAACCATCGCGCTAACACAACTAAATTTACGATATTAATATAAAACTATAAAATATCACATTTTAAACTATTTAACATAACATTAAAACACATTTTATATTTATAATCTCCCCCTGTATCAAAATTGAATTGTTCCCCAAAATTCATAATTACCATGAAAAATTGTTTGTGTTATCTGAAAGTACATAAAATACAGCGTGTGTTGAAAGTTGTAGCTGTATATTAAATTAAGTGTATCTTTATGGAAAAGGCAAAGCCTACGGTTCACCCACTTAGTGATTACCACCATGCCGATATGTAACATCAGAGGAGTTAGATGTCCGTTGCCGCTTGAGACGTACTGTGCGGTAAAGAAAATATATTTTCAATATTTCGCTGTGGTAAAACGCGGCGTTGAGTTTCACCACTCAACACGCAATGCCTCCTTTTTGGAGAATTGGGAACGTAGTGTTAAGACACACTGCCTACCCTCCTGAATGCAGGGCAGAGCGTGAAGCTGATTTAATTAGATTTTTTACTACTTAGAATTCCGCAACTCAAAAAGCACCTACAGAAAAAAACTATAGGATACTTTCCGTGATTTCAGAGTTATTAAATTTGGCAGAAAAGGAGAACAAATAAAACGTAATAAATGCAATACAAATAAAAGAAATAGTAATAATATTAATATAATTTATTTCATAAAAAAATAATAATACGTATTAATTTTCGCTTCATCAAAAACAACAAATAACATATGCATAAACATAAGTAAGAAACGTTAAATTGACCTACAATGCTGAAATAGGTATACTTGGAGCCTGGTACTTTGTCTAGACCGAAACTGAAATATTTTTTATCATACCTTATTAAACAAAACAAGCTCAATTTACACACAGAGGCTATCATATCATAACATTTTCATATGTATTTTTAAATGCGTCATATTAATGTTTGTCAGAGGCAATCTTTGAACCCACGGTCTTTGACATTTTAACCGATATTTCAAACATTACAACCATTTCAACACACTACATAATTCATCATGAAGCCAAGAGATATATCTAATGATATATTAGATCGAAATCTTTATTTGTCAATTAAATTCGACCGTTAGAGCGAGTTAGTGGAGATTAAAGAGATTGTTATTTTTGTCGTATTATATTTATTCCGGGATGGTTTATGGGGGACAGGTGGCGTGGTTAGGGATGGGACGGTGGGGTGCACGATGAATATTATTATAATTTTAGTATACATGTTGAGGAGGACGTCTTGGCGCACAGTGTCTCACTGTAAATGTGGAGATTGTGGGTTCGATTTTGGAATTTGGTATTCAGTGAATGATTTTTTTTTCATTTCCTCGCTCAGTTTATAGTGAGGCTAAAAAAAGTATGATGTTCTTCATCACGCAAGGGTTTCATTTTTTATCTCTAATATGTATGGACATGGATAAATTTATTTAATTTACTTTCAAAATGAGCATCCCTAAGTTTCTTCATCTATTTTCACATTTCATAACTCTCGCCCGCACCCAATCAAAGAACGATGACATATTTACACCAATTACTCAGTACGGTGCTATAAAATAATATTTTCATTTCAACAGTATCATAAAGAAAAATGTATATAATATATTTTTAAATTTAATTTAAATAAATTTAAATTAAATTTAATAATTTATGAAAAATTATGTGGAGAAGTGGTTGTGGTTGAACGCGACATTAGTACGTTGAAATTGAAGTTGGGGAAAATATTTGTATAGATGCTAGCTTTTATTGGTCCCCATAGTCAAATGAACATAGCTAATACATTCTAAGTTCAGGACAGTTGGTTACATTGAAACGTTTCACGTGATATAATGTAACCTTGCTCGATAAATAGGTTATCATACACAAAAATAATATTTAAATAGAACTACAAGTTCCTAACATTACCGCATTCAACCAAACAAATTGTTATATTAGTATAGATATAGATATTATATATAAAATTTAATTTAAAGTTAATATAGTTATGTGTTTTTATTTTGATCACATTAAATGAAAGCACAAGTTTAACAACTCTATAAAAGCTTAATACAATAAAAAAGAGGATTTCCCAAAAATTAATAAGTAACTTTGTCATGATGCCAGTCGTGGTGCGGTGACGATTTTTTTATATGTCCATTTTCTTTGTTCTGCAACGCTGTATTTTGCCTTGCCACCACCATACAACGTTTTAATAGAAATCGGTACCCAGGATCCCTCCGCCAATCCTCCTATGTGAAAATGAAAGTGGAACTAAAGTATAATATATAAGAACTACAACATATCAAATAGAATTACTATGATAAAATAGAATCCCCACTCCATTTCAATAATATTTCTCTAATACATTTATAGTTTATAATTAAGTTTTAGTACTTGCTTACTTTGATCACATTTCGAGCTCCACAAAGCGGCAATGAAAACTGACGAGCCGTAAGATACCTCTAATTAATTAACGATAATAAACCATTATGAAATGTTAAACCGGCTGGAAGGGGCAATGTCTTTGTAATATTCATGGTTTTGTATATCATTTTAGGTTTATTTTGCTTTAACGTTTCTTAGATTGTTTTTTTCTTACTAAAACCTTTTTCTGTAAATCTTTATAATTACAGACTGTTTTTTATATTTAATGTATAAGCGTAGCTAATTGATAGCTAATAAGAGCATCGTTGGTTTAGTCCCTCAACAGTTAACGTATCAAATTAGGGAGAAAAGAGAAGATCTGACAAATAGAGGATCTTAATCTTGGGTGTCCTCTCATCTTGCTATGTTTAGGGTACAGTGTAAAGCTTAAAAAAACATTTTTGTATATTTTAAATATTGTAAGACAGAAAGAAAAAATGATAATAAAAAAATCAATCTAGATTGCGCGACACGAAGTTTTTATTTTGATCTTGTCGTTGTTGAATTATTAGTTTTGAGAATAGGTACTTAATATTTTAATCATAAATGATTTCCTAAATGAAATTTGTACTTAGATCCATCTTTGTCAGTAAGACACGTCCAATCGTCGCTTTAATAGCGTCGAATATAGTAGTATATAATTTTCTCATTTTTAGGCACCTTTACAGTTTATAGCTTAATAAAGTTATTACAAACACTCTAAGTATACGGTAAGATAAAGAAAGTGAACTTTAACGGCAAATGGCTGTTTCTTCCACATCCCCTAAGATAAACTAATCCGCGGGATCAGGAAAAACTCACGGAACGTGTTAATCATTGGTATATTGTCTTTTCACGCTATTTTAGTCTAAATTTAAAAACAATGCGAGTAAAAAGTTTGTAAAGGTAGATAGATGGCTTTTTAATTTAATTTTTGGACGAAATATTATATTTCATATTCAAAATTAGAATTTACTGTCTGTCATTATTTGTCTCACCTGGTTAGAATAATGAAAATAATTTTGTTAATATTATACCTTTAACCTGCTAATATAATAAACTGCTTGTTTGCACGCGCTAATCTCTCGAACTACTGAGTTGATTTAAAAAAATTGAATTTGCTTATGATGGCCACATTCATAGAAGGCTGCACTGTAATTTTTGGAAAGCTATAAATATCGATATTTATAAGCTAGTTCTTAGGGACAATGTGTGACATGTCTCGACAATACATTCACCAACATCATATTATTAAAGTAAAATAATCTACTTAATATTTTCTACCTTACATAAGTAATGCCTGATTCTTTAATGACGAAAACAAGAGAAAAAAAAAGTCGTGAGTAAATAATATTATATTGGCAAGTGAACCTTGTGTTAAGATACTCCAGTTTTAAATTTTCCGCAAAATTTTCGAGAAATTGTAGTTTAGGTGGCGAAACTCAACGCCGCGTTTTGCATCATGTACCAAACATTCTACTGCGCCAGGAAGGATCAAAAAATATTTTCATCAAGCAATTTTTCTGAAACACCCTCCTGTTCATATAGAAACTAACTCACGATTTTCATAACAGTTTAAAAATTGGATTACTCGTGCGCTGGCGGCTACACAAAACGCCTTAGGCCAGGGGAGGTCTATACAGGGTGTATAATTTTTAGTATTTGTAGTGAACAGAGAAGCAATTTCCGTGCCTCGGGCGATTGTTCCCGACGCCGTTATGAGTGGGAGTGGATCTTTGGTGGACGTAATATGGTTTGACTTTAAATTCCAATTTAGGAGTAAATTTGACTATGTCCTGTAGACATATTAGGTTATTTAATTATTTTCTTTATATAGCTTAACGCTGTGAAGATACAATCTTGAGAGCCTAGTGTAATGACATTCCGTTCCCCATCAAATTTCGCGTTAATCCGTGTTGAAGGGCGAAACTAAACGCACTTATCCTCTCGATAATAATATTCTTCTTTATGTCGTTACATTTATGATATATGTAATTAATAGTTTAAATTTAGTTTTAAAAAAAATGTGCCCCTTATCTTTCTCATTCTTATTCCTGCTAATATTATAAATGTAAAAGTATGTGAGGATGTAGGTTTGTAATACTTTTACACAAAAACTATTTAATAGATTTAAAAGAAATTTTACGGTTATACAACTTATATTAGAAAAACACACAGACTACAACTTATGTAAAGATTTTCTATAATTTGGCTATAGCTCAAAATATTAATTTTGAGAGGGCGAAGCCACTTTAGATCGCTAGTAATATAGAAGACAAAGTGAGCCGTTAAGGGGAACTTAAAATTGAGAACAGAGTGATTTATCACTAAGCCAGTGATAAATCACTCCTAATAGAAAAATATTCTAATAAAAGCTTCTTATTATTTAAATTAAAGTCTTACTTATCTTCAATTAATCACCTTATTATGATAACAAATTAAAATAACCCATTTTTATGTTAATCCCAAACCAGTATCTAGTAAATTGCATCGTCAACTAAAAATCCCCAAAATTCAACATCAAGCTATTCTCACACGAAAAACCGGTATTTAATAAGAAAAAATAAATAAATACACGTCACGGTATAAAATTAGAACTCCAAATCTAAGGATTCAAAGAGAACCGACGTGACCCCAGTAATGATCTCACGTATTCCGTGCGTGTCGCGATAAAGGGTTAAATACATACTAACAACCTAACGTGACTTACAAATCTACTATTATTATGTTATTGTGGACGTGTCGTTGCGGCCTCAAATTTACATACAATTTAAAGTAAAATGTAGGCAATAATTCATGGCGACTGTTTTGTTACTTTAGCATTTCTATTATAAAGTGCTTTAGTCGATTTTTTACTTGTAGCCGACGCTAGGAAACCGTCTGGCCTGTTTACTTCTGAATAAATATTTTATTTCACGCTCCATTACAATTTATATGGGTTTATTTGTTTATACGTATTTACAAGACGACTTAATGCAGCGTGTTCTTTATAAAAGAATACGAATTCGACGAAACAAATAATAATATATACACGCTCGACGAAATAACTTAAAAATTAATCAGCAAATCAGCATATAAATAAAAACGACTGTGAATAAAATAATTGGTATAGAACAAAACATATTTCGTCCGTTGAATCGACGTATCGGTTCATTATTGATGCATCGTTTAACACGAATTCAAATGAAAGCTTTATTCGAACGGGAGGTTTATTAAATATTTTTATCACGATTTATGTCCAATTAGTTGGTTGTGCGTGAATTGAATTGTTTGTGACCGTAATCCGTATAAATATCCATAATATTTATGGTGAAGTCAGGTCATTTCAATGGGCGGCCCGAAGGCGCTCAGCGGGTGACCGTTTACAACAGTTTATTATGCGGCGGCGAAGGGTTACCATTGTATGACGTTTTCATGTTAATTTAAACGCTGACAAGGTGGTCTTAGAGTTTTGTGGTTGATTTTTTCAAATTATGACGCGATAGTTGTGTTGATGGAAAATGTTTGTCGGTTATTGTGGGTTCGATTTTCAATTGAAGGAACGCTTAAAGAATAAAATGTAAATATATTTATATTTTTTAAGACATATAACATATTAAAATTAAATAAAAAGCGGGTCGACCGGACGAAACCGCTTGTCCGCTCAAACTTGGCTAATTATACATAATCTTTAGGTATTACCTAAAGATTACGGATAATTGGACAAGCATAGCATTCGTGTTATTTTGATGTTCAGTTATTCATGCTTTATTACTGTAAAGTTTGATTTCAATCCGTTCAGTCATTTTTGCGTGATAGTAGAAAGACGTCCATCCTCAAAAAGTGACATACATCCCAAAAATTTTTCCAAAATATTACTTTTCTTTCCCATGTGTAAAATAAATTTATAATTTAAGAAATAGGTATATTTATTTTCTTTCTTTATCTTTCGTTTAATTTTTTCAGTCTGATCAAATAAACCGTAATAAGCCATTATTGTTTGAATACTAGCCAGTCTCTACGTACCAAACAAATAGAAATAAAAATTAAATCAACAAAAAAAGAAAATAAATCAACACGTTCAAGGCTTAATTCATTTATTAGAAACTAACGTTCTGTTAAAAAAAACTTGTTGTACGTACATACCTGTTCGTGAGAACGACGGCATTTTTATCAAATGAAGAGAAGAAACATATGTAATTATATTTATTTTCTACACTCGAGACAGTCTTAGAGTTCTACAGTTTAGAAACTTTAATAAAAAAAGGAAAACAGTGAGGAACGATTGAAAAGATCATAAATTGCTTTCTTTTAGCTTAGTAAACTATAAAAATTCCAGTATATGTATACACTGACAGACTGTAAACGCGACGGTTGCAAGTTCAATTCCCATTCGGGAAAATGATTTATTTTTATTTCCTTTCTCTACTGAAAATACACCGCGTGGCGATAAGTTCCGTTAATACACAATTTTTGCATAAATTGGCTTTCACCATACATTATTATTAACTCTAATATGGAAGAAGACCATGCATGTTTAACTCTGTGAAGACACTTCGTTCTCCACACGCCGCCCGATTTTCGGAATATTGTCATATTACCAAAAGGAGGAAATTAAAATTATCCCCGTGTAAGAATCAAACTCACAACCTTCACGGTTACAGTCAAACACTATGCCGCTCCACAATGACAGTCTTAAAACTAGTTTTAAATAGCAAACTACAGTGGCACGTTTTCAATCCACAATAACATTTTGCCTTACAGTCCATGCCACGCTGACTGGAAGATAGATGGCCGCCAGTGATTTATTGAAGCATCAGCCACTCCTATTTATGCATTTATTGTGAAGGAAAAGCGATCATAATTCATAATGTCATGGTCACAAGATTTGGATGTTAGCGATTTTGAGTTGACTAAGACTTGTTGGATTCTTAATAAAAATTTGACTTGAAATTAAGGTATATTTATAAGCTGGAAGTATGACTTAAGATATAAGTATTATAGCGTATGTTGTTATACATTAGCTCCCAACATCCCCATTAAATCTGTTTTAAGAATCGTAACCATAATTTCAAATAACGGTTTATGAAATCTTATTAAGCTTTTCTAAAATTATATTACAGATAAAAATACTATATTCCATTCCTCTTTCTCCTTTAGCTAACCTGCATTGAGGATAATACATGAAGTAAAATTAAAGAAAAAACACATTTTTCCATACTTTAGCTGTAGTCTTATAACTTGTACAGTCTCAATAAGACGGCTCCAGAGCTCATTAGGCGAAAGATAATCAATCATAGTGAATTAACGCGGCTGAGGCCCTCACTTACTTATTACATACATTAAGTAAACAACACGTATTTTGAAATTTAACTATCTTTAGTAACTAAGTATGTGTACGTATAGTGTAAGAAAGTATGTACTATACTCTATAATACATATATACATATAAACTTACCTCACTGGATACACATCCAGCACGGTAGACAGAGGGAACTCAATATTAAGACATTCCGTTTCCTATTTTCCGCCGGATTCTGGAGGCATTGCGTGGTAAGTCGCGGAAATCAACGCCGCGGCTTGACTCGTTACCAAAACGAGGAAATGAAAGTATTAAACATTTCATTTTTATAAGTAGGACCTGAATCCACATCCTGTCGCGCTTTTAATTACACTCTGGCCCTGCACCACGACTAGCTTCATTATTGTATATATTTTTGTATATTTTCCCTTGATAGTTAAAATTGAACCTAATTGAAAATACATTCGATTGTCTTGTTCAAAGAAAATAATTTAACTACGCGTTATTCATTCATCTATATTTGAATAAATTAAAACTCTTTTGTTACTGTGTAACTGCCAGAATTTATATTTTTTCTGTTTTGAAAATAATTTATTTTTATTACTCCAGGGATACAGCGTGTAGCTAGATTAGATTACATTATTTTTAGTGTCACATTTTAACCCGCATAGCAGGATGAACAGTGACAAGACACTTCTAGTATCAAAGCACTCCTTACGCCTCTTTGAGCGAGAATTCGAAATACTGCATATAGAGTGGTGGAACTCAAATCCGCTCTTATCGCTCATCCAATGCGCCACACAGTGCTTATTAAATTAAGTAAACCAAAACAAACATACAAAATATACAGTAGACAATATAAAGAATAATATAACACTACGTACACCCAATTAGGGATCCACAGGCAATACAATATGCTATTCGCTTCATAATGAAACAACTGACCAACAAATTGAAACAGCGCGTGCGGCAAATGAGGGTAGGACCTTATTACATAAGGATAGGATTTAATAGAATGTATACAGACTAGATATTAGTATATATAGACAAGATGTTAATATTTTTGATTAGTTTTGTATACAAAGAAAGATTTTGTCATTATATATGTAAAGGCGTCGGTTGTAGATTCGAGTTCGTTAGTAATAACGAATTTTCGTTTTTCAGTTAGACAAAACGTGGTGTTGAACTTCGCCACTCGTCGTCACACACTGCAATGTCTCGACAATTAGGAGAAACCTGAGAAATGGAGTGTTGTAACACTAAGTTTCCTCTGCCTATTTAATATACTATATGTGGGATATAGTGTGCACTATCGTTGCTGGACATTAGAATTGGACATAATCTATGAATGAAAACGGCATCTCAATATCAACCTCAGAATTGAGAGCGGCTTATTAAGACGGGCCTGAGAAAGAGGAATTTGACATATAGGTATAGTGTGTAGAGAAACAATAAAAGCAATAAATTCTCAACATTGAACGGGAACAGGAAGAGGCGGAAGCTTTCTTTTGACTTTTAAAAATCCATACAGAACGTAAGTATATCATCATTTTAAACTCAAACTAAGCCTCTAAGTACCGTATATTTCGATCACACGATACTAACGATAAGTTAACCAGTTCACAAACTCCCATTTATACAAAATGAATACCTGTCAACAAATAATAAGCAATTACAACGCTATATAGAATTTATTTAATGGTATAACTCTCAAAAACGGGGTTGTATTATTTGGAAGTCAACTAGAAAGTAGATTTAATATAATTTTTGTTAATCTTAGGATGATTTGTTTTTTTTATTCAGTTATGAGGAACTTAGTGTTAAGACTCTCCGTTCACCATTTTGCGCCCTATTGACGTGAGTGTTCAATGACTCGCGCCTTGCCTTGCTAATAAAGTGAGCAAATAAAAAAAAATCAATCATTTATTTTAACTTCACATATTTTGCGTAGGTTTGGAGAAAACCTGTTAATCTTGCTACAACTAAATAGTACAATCCGAAGAAACCTTGGACGGTTGCACTAGATCTATCCACCTACTCTACCTTATGCGAGAGATCACTTCTTTTTAGCTTCACATAACCTGGAAATCTAGTGTCCTACACTCCGTTACCATTAATGCACTTCAGTTCCCTGCCTTCCATCGAATTCTGGAGGCATTACATATTAAGTGGCTGAACTCAGCTTCATATGTCGATTCGATTGTTCGATACTTAATAAAAAAAACATAAAATAAAAAACAATAAAATATACAAACAAATTCCCAATAATACAAAATCATGGTATCCCCACAATATTTTGAAAGATAAACGCTCAAATTAGCGTTCAACGTCGCGTCAGTACACCGTGTAACCCTTCACCACTCAAACTTACAATGACTTGGTTTTGTAAGAACATCTTATATTATGGTCCGTTTACTGCATATTCTAATTGCGTGAACGTTTGCTTGTCAAACGGGCTGCTATACTATTGTCATTTCTTTTGTATTGTATAGAGTACGTAGTGGTATAAATGTATACTTATGATAAATTTACAAATCCTTTGATGTCTTTAGAAACCAAACTCAGAACATAAAAATTCAAGTTTGAAAAATCAAACTCGATAATATTGAATTACAGAAGATAGCTATAATATAATTTAAGAAAGCTATGTACTTTTTGCCACATTGCAAAGTAAATAGAAGGACCCTAGTGCTAAGACATTTAATTTCCAATTTTTTGTATCAACTCACGCATTGCGTTTAGATTCAAATGTAACGTTTAGATTCAGACATAAGACAAAATAAACGAACCCGCTTCCTCCAGCCCATTACCTAAAAACCCCATAACAACTCTAACGAATATTTAAGCATAATCATAACTCCTTTGATCTCAACATGAACGAGAGGAAATGCAAATTATCTATGAATTACAATCAATTTCTTTTAATCATTCGCAACTGGCATAATGACGTGTCAGAGATGGATGGCTCCACTCAAACCGGTTTTTAGTTTACAAACAGACAGACTTACTCAATATAACAATATTCAACTCTAAAATGTACTTAATAGAGTTAATTTTCCTTTAGTGACAAGTATTTAAGATTAATTTGCCTAAAAATAACAGTATTCACGATGGTTCGCGATGCGTGAAGCGATTTAATGCTTTGTTAAACGTATAGAAGTTGTTTGATTGATCAACGTCTTTTTCTTTATTTTTTCTTTTACGTTTTTATATTGAAATGTCGCTCAAGAATAATAGTTGAAGTTTAATATTATAAAAGAACGAGTTAAGTAACCTTGTCATAATTTAGTTGTTACTGTTTATTATTTTTGTAACATTTTTTGTTTTTATTGTTATATGTATGAATCTGAATAAAGTGTTTTTAAAATGAAACTATTTTAACCGGATTAATCGCGTATATTTTGTATTTTTATACATTTTGGGGAACCCGACGTTTCGAACACTTTGCAGTAGTGTTTGTTTGCACATCCTAATCTCGGAAACGATTGTTTCGGATTTAAATATTTTATTCGTGATGGATAGTAATTTATCGTGGAAGGCTGTCGACCTTAACAGTACACGAGGTCAATTGTCATAGTTATTTCAATCATTAATTAAACAAAAAAATTAAACCGTCTCGATTGATTTAAATCTAAATATAAAAAACACATAAGCAACCAGTTAGTTATCTGCTGGATAACTTTGTTATCCAGCAGATAAATTATAAAAAATAAAAATATGGTGTCTCTGCTTAAAACTACTTACTTACTTACGTCAGACGAGATGTTCCATTAAATCGTCTTGCCAGATCCACGTGTAAAGATATATAATCAATTTTGTAATACATCCAAAATCTGAATCAATAAGTTTAAATATTAACCTTTCATACATAATATCATAAACTTAACAAGCAATTTATCTAATGGTTAAGTACTAAGTGCTAAATAGTGACACAGATAGTAAGAAGCTGAATCGTAGTATGCTATAGTACAATTATTCTATGTAGAGCGAAGCAAACAGTTGCCGACATGCTATCTAGACGTTCCGGTAGGACTGTGCTTCTCAACTGTCAAAAATTTAGGTCAAATAGTATCTTTGGATATAAAGAAATAGGAATACACATAAGGATAAACTGAAACTGTATATGAATCTAACCTCTTCTTTTTTTTAGTTTCACGCTGTATCCCGCATACAGCAAGGTAGGACGGTTCCTGGTGTTAAAATACTTCCCTGCTTTCTGCACCATTTTCGAGATATTGCGGGTTGGGCGGCGGGAGAAGTAATGGGGATGAATTATTTTTAATTCCTCGCTCTGTTTATACAGAGCACAGAATTTTATTGTGCTTTGCCACTTAAAATAAATATATAATAAATTCAAATATCTTATAATGGGCTGAGTTGAGTATATTTTATATATTACACCCTGTCTCCTCTGAATGTCTTTTTATTTATTATGATATAACAATTTGTTATACAACTGAATGAAACCTTTCAATAAATTACATATAATTAATTACTCAACTTATTTAATCAAAATGAATTTGAATAAAACAATTAAATTGAATAAAACACTCAAACTGAACAGTACAAGTTTAAGTTCCACTGTCCCCAACAAATACATCGCAGAAGCGATTCAAGCTGGCGACGGCCGACAACCACTTAGTGGCTTTATTGTGCTCCTCGCGTTCCTATAACAGCAGGGAATTGGAATATTTAGATATGACAAACAATAAAACTATCTTTAATAAAAAGAATATGATAAAATTATGTGATATTTTAACCAACGTATAGAATAATAAATTAGTAATTTAATAAAAAATGATCATTACTTCTTTAGCTATCAGCATTGTCTAGAAATTTTTTGCATGTAAATTTACATATTCCAATTAAATATGTGCAAGCGGCTCAAGTATATTTTGACTTCAGAATCCTTGTTATCAGTCAAAAGAGATCGTTTTAAAGTTCGAGTCACATATTTATTTAAAGAGCTGGCCCTTTAGCCCCACCAGGTACTCCAACGGCTTACTATTGAATTTTGGTTAATTTTTAGGCATCTTTTTCATTTTTTGGAAAGTTTTTCATTTATTTATTTTGTATATTAATAGAACTTCATTACTTTTGTACATTAATAGCAAAGCGCTGCTGTAAAAAAAGTAAAATTTAACAACACTTATTTAGACTCGACCGATATGCGAAATTCTTTTATCGGATTCTGATTAAGGTTATGTTATTTTATTTATTGATTGATTTGATTGTTTGTTTTATTACCGATAACTAATAGTTACCGTTACGAAACTCCATAGCACCCCTGATTATTTCAAATATTCAAAAATGTCTATAAACATGCAACTCTGTGGTCTAAGAGATCGCTGAAAGCAAGTCACCGTGTGACTTCCGTAGATAGCTCTCGCTTGACACGAACACCCATCTACTTGGCTGAACTGAAACCTATACCCTGTATTATGCATAATGTCGTGCTATGTTGAGATTGTATGATAAATTTGTGCAATGACAGGGTTTTTGTGGTATTATGTATTGAGGCCAGTTCGATTCCTACTTGAGGAAATGAAATATGTAATATTTAAATTTTTCATTTCCACTACTTAACGCGCAATGTATTCCAGAATTTGCCGGTAAATTGGGAATGGAGTCTTTACACGAGTTTCTGCCTCACTGCCTCCCCTGCTGTGTCCCGCACACAGCAGGGGAGGCAGTGGGAAATAGAGTGTGGAGTTAAAAAAAAATATTGTGTAATCAAAATTTATAATGTCACACAAATTTTATGTGTACTTAGAATTATCTTAAATTAAGATATCTTTACGTATACGATACTTATATGTTTGGCTGCCATTAAAAGATAATAAAAGTATTTTCTCATCCTGATTAGAAAATAATAAATAAAATAGGGTAACACCTAACGACCTAGACACAATATTTTTTATTTAAATAGAAATTACTCAGTATTCAAACAACAACATTTTCATAGAAAACAAAGAAATATCTTAAGCTTACAAAAGGTTTAAGTTGAACAGCTAGCATATGTTAAGCTTATCTCGTGCTGGCATTAGCTAAATACGATACTACGTATCGGCTGTTATGGTGCCAAGACTACTGTAAGCACTGAATGTACATTTTTATATATACATACATACATACGGTTTTAAAATAAGGAAATTGACTGTTGAAATTTTGTCAGTATATATATGATTTCACTGTATCACACACATAGCAAGATAGACAGAGGAAACATAGGGTCAACCTAGAGTCAAGACACTCCGTTTTTCAGTATTCTCGATTTTCTACATATTTTGTGTAGAATGACGTATCTGAACTGCTTTGTCTTCTTACTAAAAAGGGAAGATGAAAACATTTTATTCACCCGAATTGGAATCGAAGCTACGGCCTAACCTTATAAAACTGTATAAAACTTGTTTCATATAATATTCTTTTGTACTGTATCCGAATTCTTATCAACAAAGCTATTTTCTCTTCAGTAAGTAGGTACATTGCTGTACTTCACAACATGATAGCATCAGCGCTATCTATACTTGTGATCTTTGAACAAGCTAAGTTTAAAGGAAAAGATTACTATATGTTGAATATAAAGGTAATAAAAGATAAAGATCGTGTAAGCAGCGTTTGCGGCGTTGAGTTCAGCCACTCGACACGCAATGCCGCCCGAATTCAGCGGAATGTGAGGGACGGAATTGCCTTAACGGGGACGGAGTGTCTCAGTTTCTAGGTTCCCTCCGTCTATCCTGCTGTATTACTGCACATATTTTGACACTATCGTGGTGATCTCATTAGTCAGTTTAATTTTATCTAAGAAGTTTAAATTTAGGTTATATTAATTGAGTAAATAAACATAAAATAAAATACCAATGTGATGCTGTACCAGAAATGGTAATACTTTCTTTAATACGTTAATAGTGGAGACTGAATTTATTTTTAGATTTTCTCACTTTACTTAACGAAATGCAATATAACTAACACACATAGAAAAGGATCTAGCTTAATTAATTAATATAGAAAAATAGGTAAATAAATTGTAACAAGCGTATAGGAATTAGTGATGTAGTTTAACGTGTGGTTCAGTATCCAAAGCGCTTTGACAGCTTCAAAGAGTTACAAGTTGAAATCCCTAAACATTATTTTTTAATAAATTCTCAAAAAAGTAAAATTACAGCTTAAAACAATATCCAAACGTCCAAAAGCTCATTATTCCCACCCTAATTTATACAAAAATTAACAAGCAATGTGGGAATGACACAGCAAATTACGTTAAAGACGTCGGCGTCGGCCGCCTTTGAAGACACGGTAGCCGGCGAGCGTGACAGCCGACGTCGGCGGCTGTTTTATGTTGCAGGGCTACCACTGTCTATTTTTAACTAGTAGTTTTAGTTTTTTTAATAATTATTAAAATATATATATATATATATATATATATATATATATATATATATATAT
>DWAN01000459.1:0-23852 GCA_018230445.1 Heliconius hewitsoni | reverse complement strand
CGGGCGCGGCGGCGGCGCGCGTGTGGGACGCGCTGCCGCGCTGCTGCGTGGCGGCGCCGCACGCGCGCGCGCACCCGCTGACCGTGAGTACTGCTCGGTCAAACACCATGTTTCAATTTCGAGTGCAGCGTGTGGATAAGTTTTTATTTTTTTTTTCTTTACTGTCGCGTCACATTTTCTTCTTGTACAGTGATAATGCCAACTTTTGTTTACTTAATCCTAACCTTATCTTTCACTTTTAATAATTCAAACACAAAATATTTACATATGTACTTTCGGTATAAGAGATGTGAGACGGCTGTCGAAAAACAAAAGCTCCTAAAGCAGCTCAGACCAAGCAAAAACTGTAGTAAGTTTTTACACCTATACAACACATAAATGCAAAACTCAGCCTAGACATCACGGACTATACTGCACTATTGTTTACTTAGATATATAATTTGTTTACAATTCATTATTTATTGATTTCCTCTTTGGTATACGGCGCTTATTAAGTGATTTAGCTTTCTTTTATTATTTCTCACGGAACTCGCATTCTCTAAACATACATTAAAATTTTAACTCTATAATTAATGGAGTGCTGCTGCTGGAGTGCTCCATGAATTACGATGTGAGCAAACTCAACGCCGAAATTTGTCTTACCAAGGCGACGAAACAAAAATCATTTACTATGTTGCATTAGGATCGAACCTATACCAGTCGCGTTTACAACCAGACGCTGTCCAACTGCGACACAATACCTTCAAATCTTTCATTTACTTGTGTTTAATACATTCATACATTTTACCACCATTGAATTTAATTGTTATTTTTTATATACTTTATTATTTGTCACTAATCCTTTTTGGTATTTTTATTTCCTCTATTAGTCATTTAAGCAAAATAATAGTTCGTAAACGGTTGTTCCCAGTTCGAATTTGGCATAGAGCCAGAATATCTAAGATATGTACCGGAGCCTCCCGCCTATGCCCAGTCTGATATTACACCGGCTTTAGATATGGACTCTATAAGGTTAGTTGATTTAAAATTGTTTTATAGCACTAAGTTAGTTTACTAAAATGTAAAGACAATAAAATGTCAGTAAAAGAAAGAAAGGAGCGTTTCTATGTAAAAATTAAAATTTTAAGTGCTATTATAAACTTTAAAAGTTACATTTTTTATTAACTAATTTTGTTTGAAAAAAGCTAAAATAAATCAAGTAAGAATATGTAACAGTTTGAAAATATGAACTCAATCTCTCTCTCTCTCTCTCTGTCTGAGAGCATTCAAGCCGCCCTTCAAATGGGGAGATCTTCTGGGGAGGCCACAGTACCGTGCTGCAGACAAGACAAACGAGGCGTACGCTCCACGGCAACCCACACCACACTTAACGTGGTTTTCCATACTAAATGCCATCCACCACAATCTTGAAAAGGCTCGGCCGGCCTTATTATTCCTCACGGACACTTAGATTGCTCCACCGAGCACAGCTTTCAATATCTTCAGTATTCCGGCTACGAAATAGAACATAATTCAGGACCTGTCAACTATCTGGCTCCGTATTGACTGAGGTCGTGATACTTGGCGACTTCAATGCGCACAATGCCAGTTGGCTTGGGTCACGCACCACCGACCACACGAGGTGAGGGGCATTCCACCTTGCTATGGCGAATGGATTGTCTTAATTAGTTGAGTCGCTTACGCGACTCCCGGACGTGGACAACCACAACGTCTCCTTATTGAACCTTCTGCTAGTGCCGAAAAAACTTGTGTTTTCAGTTGAGGCATCCATCGGGAATGTTTTCTCATGGCGTCAAAGGAACTTGGTTCAATTCAATCCCAAGAAGACATAAGTATGCGCGTTAATCACTAAAAAACCCCAGCAGTGCAAAGTATCAGCACATTGGGCCTTAGTGTTTCGAGTGACTGCCAGTATCGCGTTTATCTGAACAGCAAGGCCAAGTTGTTCTCAAAGAAACTGGGGGTCATCAGAGCGGCGAGTACTTCACGCCAAAACACCGATTGGCCCTGTATAGGGCCAGATTCGGCCTCATATGGAGTACTGTTCTCATGCCTGGACTGGTGTATCCCAGTATCAACATTTATCACGTAGAACGTTAACTTTTACCGACGTAGAGCCGTTCGAGCTGTTTGCGACACAATGATCTGTGAAAGGCTTGACACATTGACTTTTCGTAGAGATGTCTCTTCGCTGTGTATTTATCATGCTGCCGCCAATTTTCTAACCGCACAGTACGTCACAAACTTAAGTACTATTCACGCTCTCTGGATATGTGGCATTTTATTATTGTGGGGTTTAGTAGGAATCTGCTTCTACGCGTTACGCAACTGTGGAACGGCCTACCTGCGGCATTGTTTTATTTAATTTATTTATTTAATTGTTGTTATAGTGTTATATTTTCATTTTTTTCATTCTGGTATCACAGCAAAGCGCGGTGTTGAGTTCCGTGCTCAACACGCAATGCCCCCAGAGTTCGGCGGAATGTAGGAATTGGAGTGTCTCACCATAAGGTTCTCTCTGCCTTCCATGCTCTGTGCAGCGTAAAGCTGATTTAATTTATGTGTAATAGAATTGTAACTGATCGCTGTTTGTATATGGAACATTCATGGGAGAGTCCAAAACAATAATTTTCCTAATTTTTATATATGTTTCTGTATGCGATTTTGATAATGATCTTAACATGCTTGCCGGCCAATTAATGAATGGAAAAAAGTGGAATGACTAGTTCTATTGTTGCTCAAAAAGAGCACTCCATGCTATAACAAGATATATGGCGTTGCAGGTACATGTACCTGGGCGGCGGGCGGCGGCGCGCGCGCTGGCGCCAGTGCGGGCGCTGCGGCGCGCGCGCGCTCCCCGCCGCGCAGCCCTCGCGCCACCCGCTGCAGCGCGCCTACGACGGCCGCTTCGTGGCCGCCTGCAGGCACGTGCGCACGCACTTAGTAACAAAACTCAACGCAGCCTTCATACCGTTAATGCGAGGAAATCAAAATCATTAATTTGCCAAAGTCGATGCTACATTTACAGTCACAAGCTGTCCCTAAAAATATTGATAATATAATGGAATAAATATTTTTTTCTGTTTTAGATGTGGCGGGAAGTGGACTCTGGTATCTAACGTCTGATTTATGTATCTACTATTTTAATAGATAATTAAGAAAACAAAACACTTTTGTAAATAATCATTAATAAAATTGATTTTCTTTCGTAATTTGTATTTTTTTATTTAAAAATGGGCAAAGCGTTTAGTTCCACCACTCAACACTCAATGCCTCCAGAATTCGGCAGAAAGTGGGGGACCGAGTGTCTTAACACTAGGTTCCCTCTGCCTACGCTGCTGTGTGCGGGATACAACGTGAAGCTGATTTTTTTAATATATTAATTTGTTAGCATATTCAGTACTTCCATTATTTTTATTTCTTATTTAAATATGAAATTAAATATTTGATATTTTCATTTCCATAATCCGGTAACGTGACAAAGCGCACCGTTGAGTTCTGCCATCTCTGCCTACCCTACTATGTGTGGAGTGCAACGTTAACTATGAATAAAAAAGAAACAAGTTTTTGGGAACTGAGAACTATAGTGACGCATGTTGCAAATATTAGGAGAATAAGAAATGACTTCGCATTCCATAGATGTATAGTGCGGGCGGGTGAAGGTGTTATTCTAGGGTGAGGAGCGCGGAGCAGTGCCTAGACGGACGGTGCCGGAGCAATGCGCATTTACTCTCCACCGTCCATCCGTCACCTCTTTCTCTATCTACCGATACCTAAGTAATACGAAATAATTCTACTATCGCTGTCTTCTAAGTACATTTTAAAATTGAATTAATTATAGTTCTAGACGCGAAAAGATCGATTAGCAAACCTAATTTTATCTTTTTCATACTCGTCGCTATATATAGGGTGGAACCGTCAGCTCTACTTTTACGGGCACAGTATATACGTTAAAGTATTTCAAACCCATACCTAAAGAAATTAATCAGGATACTTCAACAGTTTAGACGTAGGATTTTTTTCATTTCACGATGTTTATCCATACCTGTAGTTCATGTGACGCAGTTACGCATAGATATCAATAACGTAAACACATACTACTACAAAAATACTATTAAGCGTTGCCGATCTGCCACATTTCATTCTCAAAAAAACATATTAGAACGAGAAAGGGATATCTCTTGTTCTGAAATAATGAAAATATAAATGTAAATAAATATTTGATCTCTTCGAGTGGGGATCGATCGCATCAGTCGATTTTGCAGTAAAGTGGTGATGACAAACACACTTTGTATAATAATATTTATCTTTTGTGTTTAGACATCTTTTGCTTTGTATAAGGGCTTATAGTCATGAAAAGTACGTTTTATATAAAAAAAATAGACAAAAAAAATACTAATTAATAACAATTACTACTTACAAATGCAAACGAACTTTTAGACGTCTACTAAAACATGTGAAAAAAAACTTAACATAGAGAGCTAAATTGTAAATATTTAGTAGTTATTTGTTAAAATTTGCAAATTTATAGTTACTTCTGTTGCATGTAGTCAAAAATTTAAAAATATATTACAATCAATTTTAAACGAAACACATTGCATTTAAACGTATAAAAAACATATACAAACATATATACATAAATACCTATATTTATAGTATATTTGATGATAGATAAACCATCAGAACGTCAATTGCCAAAATGACGTTAGACACTTGATATCCAAATAATCAATATTTTAATTTGTCAAATATCGATTTCATTGAAAATTATCATGGTCATAAGAAGAGAAGGTTCGTGATAGTATTATATTTTGATACAAAATGATTTTTATTATGAACGAATTTTTATTAGGTATATTTTTAAAACGTTTATTACTAAATTGAAATACTAAAAAGAATTTATACTATTCATTATACTTGTGTATTTTTAGATTTTTTTAAGTATATAAAAAAAAGTTAAGAGTTTATTTTAATAATAATAATTATTATTATTATTTAAGTCCATTTCTACGCAATCCAAAAAAAACTATTAATTAATACTTTAATATATTTTCATTTCTTTATATTTCATCAACAACGTATAATTTATATTACTAGAAACCTTTTCTTGATTATAATTTAACAAAAGCATAAGTATATTTTATCGAAAAATCGGCTATCGATAAATCGTACTTACAATTACAACTAGCAATCTGCAAGCAAACGTCACATCACTAGTGTCGTTGCAAGAATCGAAGAACAAGCGTTTGATCTGCGACTGCGTTATTAAAATTAATCGCGAAATCCTCAATTTAGCAACGACATAAGCGTAGTGTTAATAATTATAATAATAAATTCCTTATATTTGTTATAATGGCAGACAAGAAAGGTATTTATGCGATTTAATTACATTATTTCCTTTGTCTTTTCTTTAACATAGTAATATTGACATATGTAACGTCATTTTACCTTGAAATACAGTTTTTGTTGTATATAACGATTTTTTAATATAAAAAAGTTATGATATTGCAAAAAAACTGCATAATTAATAGGTTTATTTATAACTTCAATATGTAAGGTAGTTTCTTTTGTCGATCAATAATCTAAAATCCAAGATGGTTGACAGTCCTTGGTTTAAATGCGAGATCTTATAAGGATTTATTTGAATGTGTTATGTTAATACCGTAGCTGATGTAGCAAATTATTAATCGATGCAGCCATTTGACCTACTTTTCCTGGTGAAAATCAATAATTTCAAGCATGTAGCGCAGTAAAATGCAGGTGTCCTGTACCGCCCTAGTTAAATAATTGAGCTATTATATTATTAAGTCTGAATAGTTTAAAACGTTGTCATAGATTTTCTAGTACTAAATAGGTATTAAAATACCTTTATACAGATTCCTTTGTTATGAAACAATCTTTTTAGTAATATCATTCTATGTTTATTAACTGTTGAATTAATTTTTATTGCTGTTTATTCTTCATTAACTTAACATTGCAGTTTTATAGAGATTATTAGAACGTTGATTTTAAATTTTGTCTTATTACTACTTACCTAAAAAAACCACCTAAATACGTTACATATGTCATACATAAGCTTAGTATATACAAATCATATAGGATTTAAAAAAAAACTTATATATTAAAGAGGTGCTCAGTCGAAGGCCAGTCTTTCTACCGAGCACTTGCCAGTCAAATGATTATAATATAATACGTAACCCCCCTGTCCCTTCGCCCCCCATCAACAGGAGCCGCGGGAGCAACACCGCAGACCCCGCGAGGCCTCCGCCTATCTACCATGTAATGACTAAATAGAATTTTTCTTTCTTTTTCCTTTTTTTTGAAACATAGTTTAAAAAACTTATGATATGTGCGTAACGGCGTGTGGACGATCGTATGTGTATTAATTATAATGTAACCCTGTTTAATGGATTGATTGCTATAACTATATTTTTTTGTGTATATAGAAAAAAATGCTTTATAGTTACATTAATTGCTATGAGCGTTAAAGAACTTGTTTAGTATTATAATGAAAATGTAACGGAATGAAGTTACAGGACTTTAAAAATAGAATGAATAAAAATTTATTGTTTTCTTTTAGTTTCAATTTAAATTGCACAAATTTTAATACATTTCTCTATATATCCTTTTCTTTGAAATATTAAACAAATATATTTAAGCATTCTCATAACTTATACAGAAATATGCAAACTAAATACAGCAAAATATTGATATGATATTTATTATATATTAAAATATGTTTGAGTATCTAAGTGCATGTCTTAATTTATTATATTTGGTTATTTAAAAATTTAAAAACATATATATTTTACAAGCTCCTTAATCTGGTTATACAAAACGGAAATTAAGTTTGAAAAACTGGACAAGCATGAGTTGGGCTCGCCTACCGAGGGTAGTAATTAACTCAATATCACCAAACATTCCTGAGATAAAGGCAGACAGACATACATAAATACATAAAGTGATCTTATAAGGGTTCCTTTTTTCCTAAAAAAACAGAACCCTAAAAAAGTTACAATAGTACTAATTGGATCAGTTTTCAATAAAGTAGTAAATAGGGTAGTTTGGTTCTGATTATGGGATCCGGTTAAAGTTGTTTTTTTTTATTAAAAAGTATAATTATTGAAGTTAAACTTTGTTTACCAGTGTAATAATAAAAACAATGTATTATATTCTTGTTCTATAACCTGACCTCTAACTTTGCATACAAAAGAAAATCTCAAGCCTTTACTTTGAGAATGCATAAAACATTTTATAGTCACACCCACCAAAGAAACTGGTTTGGAATTTATATTTCATCTCAAAGAATATGTTGTGTTATTTTGTGGCATAATAGTTTTTTTTTTTTACTTTGTTTCCAACTTTCAATTGGCTTACTGAAGAAATAAAATGTTCTCTTTTTTTTTTTTCAAATATCCAGATGTTATAGTACTCTGTTTTTTTGAAATTTCTTTATTGCTTCTAGTGTTAAATACACACACCTTCCGCCCAAATTTTGAGATATAGAGCATTGAGTGCAGGAACTCAACACTGCGCTTTTCTTGCTACTAGAGCTAGACATTCTATCCCTTCCAACTGAAAATTGATTCCACAACCATAGTCTGTGGACAGACGCTGTGATGCTGCGGCACATTTTAAATATAAATTATTAAATATACCATGTATTGTACAAATTTCGGAAGAATAATTGGATTTCTTTTTACCTAATAATAAACATGAATAAATATATTCATAAATATTAATTTTAATCTTTACTATGAAACAAGTATAAATTTATTTTTTTATGTGTATCTTTTATTATATCGTTATATTACACTTGTAAGGTTTTATAGCAATCGAATCATTAACATTAGTATGTGTGATGATAATATTTTTTAAAACATGTTTTTTTTTAAAGAGGACATATGTATAATATTTTTGTCTCAACTCTAAAAGGGCTGCATTTGATATGAAGCTAAGTGGTTGGCTGTACAGTAGATGTTTTTTGCTTGAAAATATTTGTATAGATTTGGAAAGCAGTCTTTTTGGATATGCTATTTTATAAAAAAAAAAATAAAAAATATAATCATCACTTACTACTTAGTTAACACTATGAATATGGTAAAAAAATTTGTTTTAAGCAAAGTTCTCTCACTCGAATGCCAGGACAGTGAAGGAACTTTTTTAAATTAATTTTAAATCAACGTCTTTTGACTCCGTTTTTTACTTTTTCTATCAACATTTAGTTTTTTTTAGCTTATTTTTTTACCTGATTTTTTTACACTAATTCTCGAATATAATAGCAGTTGGTACTTCTCATTTATTTTTCACTTTAAGAAATGGTCGAAAAGTCCTAGATTGCTATTATTATTTTAATTTTGCTAGTGTTCTTGCACCTTTACAACATGGAGGCATATAAAAAAATCCAATTTTTGGGTCACTCGATTTTTGCCTTCTTGTTCTCTCGCCCCTTTGACGTCGCTGTTTTCGGGTGCCTTCTCATAGTATATTCATTTTTTTGATTTTTAGAACTAAAAGCTAACACTTTAGACTTATCTGTTGTAGATGATGTGTAAAAAAAAATTAAAAATGTGTTTATTTCATTCAATATGATATTTTTTTATTTTTTTTATACACATCGTCGCTTAATGGAATCTTAATACTTAAGGTTTCAAATAAGGGCAAAAGTGATTTTTTTTTCAAAAATTAAAATCGCTTCTGTCGTTAAGATGAGTGTTTCACTAACAAGTTTTTAGGAAATCAATTTTTTTTATAAATATATTTTTTTGATAATAAATAATATTCATCGTTAATATTCATATATCATTAATTATTTTAAAAATTTGATTTCCAAACATTTCATTATATCTACAAATATTTTTTTTGAATTTGGAAATATATTTTTTTATATTTGTGGATATAAAGGTGATGGTGTCGTCGTGACTCAAAATTTTAATCTTTTTGCGTCACATTCTAACTTGTATGTTTACACAATTGAGCTAAGTTAACCGTTATTGGGCTGTAAATTACTTAATTTTAGTCATATACAACCCAAAAATATTTAGAATCTACCTTTTTAATACACCTTACAATTATTTTTGAATTTAACTTTTTTTTCATAGTCATAATAAGTTGAGGTCTTTGTTTAAAATGTGATTAAAAAGGTATATGTGATTAAAAAATGTTAACATGAATGACACTTGTTAGTACGTGTGTGACTAGAATAAGGGACGATTGAAGATTATACATTTTTTTTAATAAAAAAAATGTCTTCTTTCGCTGTTTGTTACGGGTTGTGTGGGCAGGTGCATGTAAAGGACCGAGTCTTTACTACATAATTTACATAGTTAATTATAAAAAAAAGTTTTTTTATCCACTTCAGCCTCTTTACAGGGATGCAGATTATAAATTTAATTTACAATCTTTTTTTATTTACTCCAGGATTTGCTGTCACATTATAAAGCATAACGTGACAACATTTCGAATATTTTACTTAAAATACGTATGTTTTTGTGTATCGTCGAAACGAGGGTATTCTGTTATAACACTGTACTTAGCGGAATAAATATTAATTGAACTTAATTTAATTATATGTACATGGTAATGGTCACCAGGATTTTTTGTGGTTTTATTGATTCCAAGGAGGTTTTGCTGTTTTTAGGAGCCTAGATTAGCGCCATACACATTTTTTTTGCATTTTTTTAAGCGTATTGTGTTAATTTTTACATGCATGTTTCATCGAGGAATGATTTATTTAGATATTAGAACAATTTGTGTTTGTCATTGTGCATGTATATGTCTCCACGCACTCATCATAGTTATGTGATAAATTCGCTTTTTTGCATACGCTTTGTATCAAACAGCAAAATTATTATATGTTCTCAACAAATGTTACTGATAACTTCCAAATACATTAAATCTTGGTACACAACGTGTTTTAGTTAGTTAATTTGAATAGTTATAATGTTTTATTTTTATTTTCGAGAATGTTCACAACGTTCATGTTTAATGGGCGCCATTATTTTTGGTGACCTGTTTTCGTTATTTTATATATTTAATATGAAGTTTGCGCAACGAGCTTGGATGACAATTTAAGGTCTTCGCCTTATGCAATAGTCTTTTGTTTTCTTTTATATTTCAAGACGTTGCGCTAACTTTTTGTATGCAAGCTCCGTTTTATGACCGACTATGCTGTTTTTAAGTGGCTACAATTAACAAATTTCTGCCAAGTAGTTATCAAGATCTTGAGCTTGGATACAGATCATATATCGCGTTCCGTCTCTAGACGCCTTTACTAGTGACATGAATTGCAAGTCTGTGTGGCATCGAATTTTTTATTTTAAAGTTTTCTATTCAAATGCCGTTTGTCACTGTGTCTATATTTGGATCACGAGTATCACTAGCCATGTTATAAATATAAAACTAATGTCTTTTTTATAAGGTTCTTTATCGTGTGAAGACTGATTTGTTACCTAAGCTGTTTCAGTCATGGTCACACTCGCTTTTAAACAGATAAATATTGCTTTTTCTTTTTATCAAAAGAGCGGTTGTGACCACTATAAGGAATGCAGTGTAAATAACATTTGGTAGGTACTCCAGCACTAGTACACCGTGTTGAGTCGTGTTTAACCTACCAAATATGACATTGGTTCAGTTATATTTCTTAATTAATTGAACCAAATGTCGGGCACTGTTAGATGTTTTCCCAAAATGTCCGATTGTTTTTGGGGGAACGATTGGCGGTGATGTAACGCGTTGTATGGGCATCGCTTGTCGTTAACACTGACGCTAGTGTGCATAGATAATACAAATTAGTGTTTCAGGATATGTATAATCTATGCTTAGGCAACGCTATGTTTTAAACTTAAGCCAAAATCTATATTTTCTAAAAAAAAATATTTTTTCTCAATTGGCAACATTGATAATAGCGTGGCCACACTACGTCACGCGTGAATGCTCGGGCTTGGGTTGCGGTGCGCAAAAGCGCCTTGGCTCAACTGGCTACACTGACATGATTTACATTTTTAATTATATTTTAAAGTTGAAATTGAATTATTATTTCCCAGATGTCTTTGATAGATGTGAACAGACTGAATAATGATGTTAAATTAATCATAAGGGAAAATGTTTTAAATATTTACAAGATTTAATTGGGGACAGAAAATTCTTGATTACTACAAAATTATAATTCACCTTTATTATTTAGTCAAACCATAGCACTTAATATTGGCAACACTATGTAACAATCCAATCTGCAATTAAATCAGTGTTGCTACAGCCCAAAACAAAACTACTAGACTTTGACTTTTTAACAGATCAAATTATATTAACAATTTAACTGTCGATTTTTTATTATAATTTAAGTCTGGTAGCTTTTGTCCCAACCATGTATCAAAGACGTTGGCTGTCAGTGGTAGTCGGTTGCGTTTCCGGTCAGTGTAAATGCTGACGTGGCCAGTTGTTGCAGTGACGCCGCCGCTGGGCGCGTACTCGCAGCCGCAGCCGCCCCAGGGCCCGTTTCTGCCCGCGCCGCCCCACCAGGCAGCGCCGCAGTATGGAGGTAGGTGGAGTTGGTAGTATGTATTGGTTATCAGTATCTAATCGGACAATTTTAAGCGAAACATTTAGCATTATTTTAAATATCTATCTTAGTATAAAAAATATAAAATTAAATCAGCTCAGAGCCGTATCCTGCTCACAGCAGGGTTGGCAAAGGGAACTTAGCGTTAAGACGTTTCCTTTCCCACTTTTCACTTCCTGGAGGCATTGCGTGTTGAGTGGTGGAACTCAACGATGCCCTTTGCCTTGACACCAAAGCGAAGAAACAGAAATATAAATTTAAATAAATATTTCATTTCCTCCTCGAGTGGGGATCGAACCCACAACCAGTCGTGCTTAACACACATTTCTGAGAAGTATTTATCAAATTGTAATTAAGCCAAAAAATAATATTTGTTCGTTTTGCAAGATTTAAAAAAACTAAAGTTTTTGTAAAATCTCACAAACTGATTAATCCTGAGCCAAACCATTCCAGACCTTACGTCATAAAACCTGAAAAGTTGTAACTTGTAATATATTGTACAGGAGGTTGAAACCGTGCTAAGTGTCGGACAATGGATAACATCATTTGTAATATTATCCCCAAAGAAATAAAAAATTAGCTTTATAATTTTTTATCGAAAGTTAGGTACTATTTTATGCACCTTACTTATCTAGTAACTGCCAAAGTAACCACCGCCCAAACTCCATATTCCCTGATGGTACTTACCGGCGTCGGGTGTTTGTGCACGGGAACTTTCAAGTCCTATAATGAAAAGAAGGCTGCTTTCGGCTCCTTAACTCTGAAATCTCTTCAAAATTCTAATTGAGCTGAAATTTGACATATTCGTTTTATTAATAGGATATAGTTTTATTAGGAGGTATTTTCATATGTATTTAAAAATAAAACCATCATATTCAAATGGATATTCTGAAAATGTGTTATTTAATTAATTTTATTTATATATACATGTAAATATAATATATAAGTAGTATATTTACTAAAACAACAATAATAAAATCAAATAATATAAAAAACAAAGCGCAAATTGTAGTCGCTGGCGGGTCGCCCTACGGCGTGACGTTCGGCGGCGCGGGCGCGGGCGCGGGCGGCGTGTACGCGCCGCCGCCCTACGACCAGCTGCAGCACCACCAGGCCATACCCGCTCTTAGTCAGCAGTTGCCTGTAAGTAGTGTAGTAGTCTCATTTACTCTGTACTATCTTTTACTAGTTAATTTACCAGATTTAATAAAAAAAAATAAAGTGACACAATTTCTTGTTAATTTGGAATTGTGCCTATCTAATGCAAAAAGTAAAAAAATAACAAGAGAATATATAACCTCATAGTGAAGAAATGTTTTATACCACACAGCAGATGTACAGTCCAGCGGCCGCAATGTACGCTGCCGCAGCCGGCTACCCTGGATACATCGGCTACCCGGTACAGTACTACCCGTACTACCCGACGGCCGTGCAGCCGTCCATACAGCCGCTGAGACCCACTATTATGATACCTGTGAGTTTTTGTTTGTATATTTATTGATTCTTGCTTAAAAATATTGTTACAAAGATATTTTTTTAATTGTACGTAACATTTATTACTATTACAGTGTGTTTATATAATACATTAATATAAAACCATAAAAAAACATATAATGCTCATTCGAAGTGGTCTACATTGGCTGCAAATACAGTCCTTTAAACCTGAATCAATAGCAGCACGCACTCTTTCCATGGGAAATTTCTTTACTGGCAAACGTATGGATTGTTTTCGTTACTCTAATTTATCATGGCGTGTAGTGTAAGCCTTACTCTCCAAAACTGACCATCATAATCCAGTGGATTAAGATCAGTATTTGACGACAGCTAGTCCTTAGCGTTGCAGGGGAACTTAGAGGCGGGATGAGGTCACCTAACATTACCAACTTTACTTCGCTAGGAGCAACACGTATCGCAAAAGGACGATGGTCCATATTATACGACTAGTACATATTTAGGGAACTTAACAGTACTTATGGACAGACTAAGTATAGTTTATTGCTTAAATTTATTTTCTTGAGAGAAGTGTAGATATTATTATTCAGTCACCAAATATTAAAAGTTACCCCCAAAAAAATAAAACGAAAATTGTAATATTTTGTCTATACTTTTTATAGCGTTACGCTGTATCTCACATATACCTCGGGACACTTCGTTCCCGATTTTCCGTAGAATTCTTAGGCATTACATGTTGAGTGACGAAACCCAACGCCGCGCTTTACCAGAACCGCCGCGCTTTCATAATTTTAGCTGCTGCGCCACGACAGGCTTAGTACATTTTTAAAGTAATGATTGCCCACACCGTGCCAGAACGGGTTCGAGGCGGGCGGCCGCTTCGAGGGGCTCGCGCAGACGCTGCTGCCGCCCGCGCCGCCCGGCGTGCCGCCCTCGCCCGCGCACCTCGCCGCCTTGCAGCCGCACCAAGTGCTGTGAGTTCCTGATGTGTCTAGAGAAAATAAGAGATTGTTATTATCTCTGTGCCTTTAAAACGATTATACTTAAAAATTGTTTATATATATATATATTTTATGTATACTTTCTAGGTGGCGTTAAACATCGAAGGGTCGCATTAGCGGCATCGAACACGTTACCGACGGGCGCCACTGAGCCAAGGGGACTTGATGAATCTCATTAAACTTAGCTACAATACATATTTACCTATTAAATGTATGGAATATAACTAAATGTAATTCTCTCTGTACGTCTTTATCGTCGTTTCCTGTAATCATGCTATTTAAAAAAATAGGATTATTTTCTATACATGTTTTTAGTAACAATACTAAGTGTTTTTTTTTTTGTTATATAGGATGTTTGGACTTGGTAATGAAACATTTTATTTATATTTTCTATCATTGTTATCTCTTAATATTAATATTTAAGTTGAAAATGATATTTTTTATTTATATTTATATAAAAAGAAAAAAAAGAACAAAAATTTTGACATAGTTTGTTAAACCAAAAAAACTTGACTAAAACTAAACATCCTATATAACGTCAGATATACTCTGTGAATGCATATCTTAGATAATTTCCTATTAAAATATTATAAATTATTATTATTACAGAAAATGGCGACTCTAACGGCTGTCGGTTCTGAATGACCATGAGTTTTAATGTTATGGTTTTTTTATGTCTGTGCAAAAAGAACAAGGCGGTATTGAACCTGTACTCAAAAAAAATATCCAAAATTTGTACAGGTTTTTAAATACACAAGATCAATTTCAAATATACAAACCTGCGATTTCAATCTCATGGTCTCTAATAGTTGAAATGAAAGTCTCTAATAGTTGTGTATAACTAATGACACAATGAAAATGCTTATTAACTAAAGTGATGTAATATAGCTTAAAAGCGTTTTTCAACAAATGGACTGTCCTACACTACATAAATAAACTCAAAGATTTTTTCAAACCATATGTTCTTGAGATGAGCGCCTTCTTTGATAGCTGCAGGCTTTAGTTGCATACAAAATATAATTATAAATTTCAAAATTTAGTACCAACAGCCGTATTTATAATATAGTAATATAATATTAATAAGTCCCACAAATCAAGGCGTGGCCACAGCGCCCCGTCGGCGACCGTTGGACCGGATATTGACTGTGATGTGTTCAAACCGTGTTCGTCGCTTGCGGTAGCACTCTCGTAGTGTCGAAGTTTGGACATCATCTCTGTATGAATAAGGGTTTTTTTTGTTAAAAAAATAATTTCCATAGGCACTCCCATAGGGCTTGTTAGATGGGTGCTCTATACTTGAATTTATCAAATTAAAATTTGGAATTTTGTTTTCATTTAGAGTTACAATCATAATGGTTGTATAATTGAGTGTTCTTTGTTACGAAAAAAAGTGAGTTTTTTTTCGTAACAAAGAACAATCAATTATACAACCATTATAGTTGTTTTTTTATTGTTATAATCTGTTATGAAGTTATTACAAATGAAAAATGTTTCTATATCTCTATATTATATATGTTAATAAAAAATATGTAAAATTTGTATAAGAATTTAATTTTAAAATGAAATTTCAAGTTTCAAATTAATTTGAAATTCCATTAACTACAATATCAAAATAAAGTTGCACTCTTAGACTGAAGTTGACGAACTTCAAGCGACGAACACGGCTGGTGGCCGGGATGAAGTCTCCGCATAGTGTTATATACATACGACTAATACTATCGGGTTTTGTGTGTTTGTGCGTTTTTGTGTTCATGTAAAAAATATAAAAGAGCGTCTTGTTTATGGTATTTTTTAAATTGGTCATTGTTTGAGAATCATAAATAAGGGTATTGTAAAAAATATATATTTATTGCCTTTATATAAAATTCTTTATTTGAAATTTTTCAAAAATGATTATTATTAAAATTTGCTTGCTTATAACTTAGTCCGGTAACAATTGTCGAAACACTGAAGTGGTTTTTTTATTAAATAAAAAAAATATTTAAAAAAAACGCACAAACAGCACAAAATTCAAAACATTAGTATATGTTAATAAAATTGAAGAAAAAAAATGTGAAAGTGAAATGAAAAATGGTTGTACGTGGCGTGTGGTTGTTTTAGCAATTTTGATTATCTGTATTCTCTAGTTAAATTTAATCATTATTTGTACAGCATTTACTATATCAGATTAAATGGGACTCTCCACCCGGGGAATAATTTATTATCATTTCCTCGCTCTGGTAACAAGACAAAGCGCGGCGTTGAGTTCCAGCACTCAATGCACAGTGTTTCTTAAATTGGCAGTGCTTGGGGAGTGTCTTACCACTTGTTTACCTCTGTCTACCCTGCTTTATACGGGACACGTTTATATATTTCCATCTCGCTCTTACTCGATATGTGTGAAAGATATAGACTTATAAAATGTTGTACAGTGTGTTTCCAAATCAGCTAATGCATATAATTAATTATTATATAGATAATGTTACTTTGATATGTTTTCAATTGTTAATTGAAATATGGTCGAAATGTTCGGAACTGGAGTGATTTTTTTATTTATCTTATATAAGTGGATATGTGATCAAAATTCGATGACTAAGTCATTATTTGGAATAAAAAAGTACTTTACTAGAAAAAGCAAAATTATTAATATTACCGAGACAACTGTATTAGAAGATAAAAATTGGGAACTGTCTACATTTCGTATACGTTTTGTACATACAGTACTTGTGTGTAATTTATAGAATGGCCACTTTAAATCACAGTGACATGACAAAAATATTTTAAGGTTAATACTTAAATTACTGAAAAGTTATTAAAATTCCTTTTTTTTTAAATTTTCATCCAGTCCCGTGCATTTTGTTCAAAAATCTCTCAATGAGCGAACTCGTTGAACTCTTTTGCGACATCATTTTGTAAAATGGAGGTGGAAGTCGGAATCTCACGCTTGTATTATATATAAATATTTACAGTACGGTCGGCGAATCGTGGCTGCCCTGAACTTAGCTATAGATGGATGCGGAGATTTTATGTTGGGATTTTTCTTATTTTTTATTATTTTCTTCCCGTCCACGCAAAGGGAAAAATTCTGAAAATCTAACTATGGCTGCCACGACTTGTCGACCGTACTATATATATATATATACATTAATTCGTGTTCAGACATTTTTTTAAATTAAAAAGTTTTTTTATATTATCTGTCTTGGAAAAAAATAATTTTCTTTTTGTATTTGTTGTTGTTTAGTCTTGCCATTATTGTCATTAAACACGAATAAGTTTAATATATCATGTATGGCATTATAAGTATTAGAAATAGTTGATTCTAGAATGCAAGATTTTTCTTAATGTGCTCGGTTGTGTTATGGGAATACATTTTTTAAACGAAAAATAGATATTCTTTTTTATTTTGATTGAATAAAAAACTTTACATTTCATTCAAGAAAGAAAGTAAATTGCTGATTTGTACTTATTTTATTAAAAAACCATATTCAAATTCAAAATGTCCCACATTACAAAATATTTAATTTATTTTTAACTCTTTTTTTTTAAGTATCAATAATAATAATAATTTGTAAAACTAATTAAAAAAATGTATTTCCTAACACTTTTGCAGACTGAAAGTTTTTTATATACATTTTACATGTTTTAGATTACATTTATTATTATATTTCTTTGCTGAATCAATCATGTTATAATTTGCTCGATGGTCTGAACGCAGTTTAACTTTAATTCTATATGTTTAAATACGGTCTTATGTGAGCTGATACAAGATAGCGGTTTATTTCATCAAAATTTTTAATTATTAAAAATATTTTTGTTATACTAAATTAACCACTTAAAAACACTGAAAAAAAAAATATTGTTTATGTGAATCATGCAATTCATACATAAAACTATAATATTTAATATTTTTTTTCTGTTTGTGGACGAATTTAACCCCATCTTGTAATCAAGTCTTAAAATAAGAAAATTAAATGATCCGATTTAAGTAATATTTTTTGTTTACAACCTGTTAAATATATAACTCTACAATGGTGTCTCATGATCATATATGAGGTTCTTTTTAACATCAACTAACCTACAACGCTATTTTCTTTTGAATGACTAGAGATTGTTTAGAAAAAGATTTAATGTGTTTCTATATGAAATTAGAAAAAAAATCGTCATGATAAAAATGAAGTTACTAAATTTTTTTTGTTACGGTCTATTAATATGATTTCAGTACATTAAATTTCTAGACAGAAAGCTTAAAATATCTTCATTTATAAATGAAAATAGGCTTTTTATATATATTTCTTTATATATGTATATTCAATAATATTTGCCTGTCTGTAAGTGCGTGAGCGGCCATTGCTCAAGCGTGTGAGAGTCGGAGTCGCGTGCAATAAATATATAGCGTAATTATTATTTTGTTTCACATAAAATACTAAATTATATTTGTTGTTTTATTTATTAATCCTATATTTTTGTTTCTGGTAATAGGGCAGGTCTTATAATCTTTCAAACATGAATCAAACCAAGCGCTTTTGTATCAAGTTACATAGAATTGTCAGTAGTAAAGTTGGGCGTTATAACAAACAGCAGATAATATAATTCATTATAAATTTCTAATGTTCTAATCATTATGTATTTTCAACACTGACTGTTATTTACAATACTCATTATCTGCTGAGAAATGGCGTGTGGCGCCTCGGTTCGGTAATGATCGGACATATTTAGTAGTTCTTCGGCCTACGTCGAGTTCAGCCAAGGTCAAATAAAACCTCGCACAAAATGGCAGAAAGGCCAAATATTACTTACATTAAAATATAGCTGATAACGAAAATGATATTTTTTTGTTTGATATTAGTCTGGACGGAACCCTACGCCGCACCTTGTCATACTAAATTGGAGTAATGAAAGTAATTTAAATATATTTCCCACACTGGAATGAACAACCATCGAACCTAGTAGGTTTCTTTGGGATATGTGTGGGAGTGGCAGTGACAGAAATGATGTCTAAAACACACTTAAAAGCCGTGCGCCAACACAATTAGGTATTATTTTAAATATTTAATTGACATAAGTCAAATATGAATCTATAACGGACGGCATAACACGCAATCTGATATGAGACTTGTCCGTGTCGTACCGTGATAGCATATACTATCGGAGGCCGTCGTGGCGCAGGGGCACAAAAGTGTGCCTCGTGGTTGCGGGTTCAATCCCCCAATTACCCATCGAAGATATTGATTATTATTTATTATAAATAAACAATAAAGTAATCGTTGTAAAATAAAACGTTATTTGTCAAGAACAACGCACGCACTCGTAAACTTATCAAAGGGGACTCGCCGCATAGGCCTCATTCCGTGTTTCCAAAAATATCCTACGTCTACACTGTTGAGGTTTGTTGATTAGTTTCTTTAAGTGGGTTTGAAATATTTTCCCCTATTTGCTGTTCCTGTAAAAGAACACAAGAACACTTGGTTGTATGATAGGACGTCATCGACGGCAAGGGCGCCCCCCGCGGGACTTGAACTACGCTTGCTGTCGTAAATAGCGTTGAATTATTTTAATTTAACATTTTCTCATAAAGTATAGGTCCAAAATACATGCTATAGGAGCCGAAGATTATTATTATTGCTAGCTTTATATAAATATTTAGATCATCATAAAAAAAAATCGTAAAAAAAATTCAATGTAATATATATCACCTAACAATTTTCAATTATTTTTGTCACACAATGCCTCATTGTCACTCATTTGTAAGAGATAGATATATTTGGTGTCGTGGACTTTTTTTAGAACTAATAAAATTGAATATTTTTGTTATACAACGTACGGACATATACTTAATTAACATTTTTTGCAGCGCAGGCGCAAATGGCAAATCGTTTTGTTATTTAAGGCTAACTAAGACTTAAACTATAATGTTATATAGCCAATATATAGCACTTTTAAAGAATTTAGCTTTTATACTAAACAAAAGGATAGTAAATCGGACCAGTAGATCCAGAGATCTTAGCGTTTAAAAAAATAAACAAACTATTCCGCTTGATTATATTAGTTCGATTTCTATCAAGTCTGAAAGTTCTATAGAAAAAAATTCTTAACACATTACTATAATCGATCTCGTAATCTTAGCCAGTACTTGCAATATAAGCGCACAAAAATATGATTTTTAATATTTATATATTAAAGATAGGTATATCATATTTAACAGTAAAGTCGACAAATCATCGTGAGTATGTATACAGTCACGAACTATTCGGTTTATTAGTCAAAATACTTTGTCTTAATACTTTCTTAATTTTATATTATATACAATTGCTGTCTGTGCCCTGCGCCACGACTGGCCTCAATTATTATTATTTCTTTGAGACACTACACACTATGCCATGATGACTTCAAATAATCGATAAGTAACATAAAAGGTGGAGGATATAGAACTAAAGACCGATATAACAACAATACCATTTATTGGTTATAAGGTTCTTACAGCAGCAACAACAGATAAAAGTCATCTAACGCCACACTTCTACACTTCTACACTTTTGGAAAATCCTAGAATAAAATACATTCATACAAACAACATCTAGTTATACAATATGTATACAATATCTATGAATATAGATTATAGAAATTGACGTGACGATAATACAAATTTTAAAATTTTATGATTTTTATTTTTTATTTTTCTTAAAAAAAGTAACGATTTAGATATAGATATATTGATTGCTTTGTGTTTTATTACAAGAAAAATAAAATAAGCGTCACGTCAAATCAATCTCGAATTCAAATGGAAGACATTTTGATGTTTTGTTGTATATATATATATATATATATATATATATATATAGATATAGTAATTTGTTATATTGACATTGACAACTAGACGTCAACTACGCTTTATTATACCTTAAAATTATACATATAAAAAATAAATCAAGCGTTTTACTCACCAAAATAAAATAATTTCGTTGAACTGTAATTTCAAAATTTAATAAAATAATTTTTAAAAATAAGCAAATAACTAAGTCCATACTAGCTACGTATTTACATTTTAATTTATAATTTGACAGACAGTTTTCATTCATTTATCTTATAATAATAATGATCTATACTAAAGCAGAAAATTAACGTCTATTGCAATAGACTATTAATAGCGATAAATAAATATTAAAGTATTCTACTCTACTATTGTCATTGTCACTTTCGTTTTTTCTTTATATCTACAAATACTTCTTTATCTTATTCTTATTCTACTTTAACAAAATCTTTTTTTTTTATTTTTAAAAACTAACAAAAAATAAAAAAAATATAAACAATAATAATTCTTAATCTATAAATGATGTTATTTATTTATTGCATTATTACACAACAAGTCATTTACTTTTTTACATATACAATGTTTTGAGGAAGTAAGACCACAATAAGGGTATCTACTTTTTTAAAATAAATATGAATATTTCTAAATCGAATTTTGACTTGCACTAAAACTTTATAACTCAAAACACTGCCATACGTTCATATTACATTGAAATATTAATCAGTGTAAATAATTATTAAACCATACACATTGATATCTTAAGTCACTATTCTAAATAAAGTAAAAAAAATATTAAAAGAATGAAATATGTATATAAACTACAAGTTTTAAACATATAAAATATCCATTTAATTGGCAAAACGGGAGATATGTCCGCATATGAGTCAGAAATCCTAAATCCTAATTTTAGTTATATTTTATTCTATACTACATACATACATACATACATATTTATATTATATGCTACAGTAAAAGTTATTTTGTACCTAAATTAGAAGACTTACTTACTTTATACTTTATTGCACACAAAAAAGAAATAAATACAAACAAGTATGCAAAGGCGGCCTTATTGCTTCAAGCAATCTCTTACAGGCAACCTTCCAAAACAAAGGACATAAAATATAAAAAAAGAAGAAGACCTATTTTATTTCGAAATAAATCAATAAAAATAGCGGGATATATTATAAATAGGTAGACTAAAAATATATTCTAAATCATATTAATATAGAATCTGGAAATTAAAACAACAATTATAGTTTATCAGTAAAAAGTTATAGATATATGACTTTAATATAATTAATATATTTTAACAATTTTTCTTTAAAACAAATAATTTGAGCTTAGCATGTCATTTAAATTGACTTAAAGCCAAATTTAAAAGGATTCACGTTCAATAATAAAATATGTTAAAATGTTCAACAATACAATTCCCTTAAATGGTAACCTATAAATGGTAAATACCTTCAAAAGGGCGATTATTATGGAGTAATTATTCTTAATCTACATTACTTTAATATTAGATATACACAGACAGACATACAATCATTGATAATATATTTTTCAATACTTATGCTCTTCCCTCCGACTCTACTCGTTAGTTCTCATTGTCAATATAACATTTAAGAAGTAAGTCAAAAATTTCAATTTAGCATAATCTAGTAAATAGGTCGTTAAAAATGCTAAGCATTCTATATAGATTCATTATTCATTTAACATTGATTCATATATTTTTGTGTGAATTAAAGCAATGTTAGTACTAAAAGGATAGACTATTATTATATTTTTACTGATTCATTCAAACACACACTCCTGAAGATAAAAATAGACATTCATTAATATATTTTCATTTAATCCTAATTTAAGTATGAATAAATATTTTTTAATAAGCTAGTGGAAGACGCTATAGTTTAGTTGGAGTATTCATTTTAACTAGATTCAATAAGATTTAACAATAAATGTTGTTTTTATAATGATGATTTGAATCAAAAATCATAAGAAATGCTACACGTAGGCACGTATATTATACGGAACATTGAATATAACAACACTTACTATAGAGAATATTAGGTTTATTTTTAAAAGGCTTTTAAATATTTAAAGGATGAATGAAGCTGTCAACTACAATATAATTGAGGAAAAAAGAGTAATGTGGAATAAAATATACAACCTACCTTTGATTTATGCGAATAGATAATTATGTGGTAGTAACTGTTACATTGCGAGCACCCGTCAACCGAAGAGTCACGTAATAAGACGTTCATTGATAATTACCTAACGCACCAGATTCATTCAATTTACCATTTACAAAATTAAGAGGTCAATTAAAATATGAAAAAACGCAAAACCAGCATTCATATCTAACAGAACAAATATCGATATCGTACTCAGTGACAGTGACAGTACCGAATAAGTAATGAGTTTAGTCGAGCACGAGGTCGTGCCCGAGGCGGTCCATCTCGGCCAGCAGGAAGTCCACGTCGCGCTCGCTCACGGCGGCCGACGAGATGATGTTGCGGAAGAAGTTGGGGCGCTTGTCGTCGGGCTGGTAGCCCACCATCAGCGTGCCCGCCTGCATCATGCGCCCCTTCAGCTTGGCGCACACCTGCGGTAGGACGGTCGGAGGCAGGTCAGTGAGTTCATTTATAAAAATACTTTACAGTTCTACTTGTCACTTTATACATATATATATATATATATATATATATATATATATATTACATTTCAAATTGATGAGTTTATCTTTTAAAAATATTTTGTACATTTGTGAGCAGAACTCAAGGTCACGTTTTACTTAAGAGATCGATATAATAGAAATTATTATATTTTTATCGCATCCATAGTCAGTTTATAGCTTTATAGCTTAAGCTTTATAGCTTTCATCCAGAGGGTGCCCTGACTAATATCTGTCCGATATTTGTTCTTGGGCGTACGGGTACGCGACTCCGGATCCTCGAGCCGCCGGTTGTTATAACCTCCGTCCAGTCCATAAAAGTGGTGTATTGGCTCTCTAACCGGACGATGCAGGGAACTCGCAGATGTACTCATGAGACGT